>VDFB02268914.1:0-161803 GCA_007258455.2 Sequoia sempervirens | reverse complement strand
CCCTTCTCCCTCCCCATTAACTTTTTAAATTCCATAATAAAAAATTTAATAAAATTTCTTTTATATAATTTTTTTTTATATTTTATTTTTATTAAAATACGGAAATCATTATTAATAAAAATGCCATTCGTCCTAGTATAGATTCAGACGGCACTATTTGGCCTTTTTTTTACTTTGCATGAAAATCAATATATATTTTTATTTTTAAATACATATTATAAATTAATATAAATATGAATATATATAAATTTATATATATATGTATATATCTATATATATATATATAATTATAAACAATTACAAAGAACACAGTTTTATGTATACATACAGAACAACATATTTTTACAGTATAAATATATTTATGACTATTAAAATAAAATTTCAAAACCATCCAAAATACGAAGATTAATTTTATTTTTCTTCACAGAAAATAAAAGAGAGAAATAGGGCATATCTAAACGAAATTCGAAGAGTTTCTTTTCAATGTGTTTTCAAAACCTGATTTCTAAATCCAACATGAATTTTCTTTTCAAAGAAAACTTATTTGTTTATTCATTTTCTAATCTCAAAGAAATCATTTAAATCTAAGTCACAGAACGATTTTCTTCTTCAAACAAAGATTGATTCTAAAACACCTCTTTATTTCTTTTACAGATTCAAGGAAGTCAAAAAGAGAGAATTGAACCTGGAGTCCCGTGCTTATTCAAAAATCTGATGATGCCTATTGATTCTGATGGCCTCTCCGAAGAGCTCCTCATTCCTGCTTCGAGAACTCTTCTCCAGAATACTATACTTGAATTTGAATCTCCGACTTTATTCAAAAGACTCCCTCCAAGATTTTTCAACAAAAGAATGAAAATATATATTTTTTTTTCCCCAAAAACTATAGAAGATTTCATCAATACCTAACTATTCACTTGTGCCTCTCCTGTCTCAATAATCCTCTCTCTGTGTAAAACTCCAAAAACTTCAATTAAAAATAAAAGATATTACCCATTTTTTTCAAAAGCTCTTGAAAATCATAAATAAAAGAAATTATTTATTTGAAAGCAAGCTTTTCTATCAAATATCAATTCTCATTCGTTCACACAACTTTTTCATTCTTTTATTTATTTATTTTTCTATTTTCAATAATTTTTTTTGTTTTAATTTCTATTTTTACAACTTTACTTGCAAAACACATTATCTAATTAATTTAAATAATTTATTCTAACAATTATCCTCAACAAGATAAATAAATTAAAATAATAAAACACAATTTAATATTTTAGTTATCATTTAATAAACTCATGACTTTTAAAAATAAATAAAACATTTAAATATTTAAATACAAGTTAATCTAACATTATAATACATAACATTACCATCATTTAAATCAAATAAATCACAACTTATAAAATACCAACATAAATAATATATGACAAAACACAAACGACGACCACAAAGAATGACAATTACAAGAATGCACAAAACCATTTAAACAAGACAATCTAACATCATGGGATGGGATGACTTCATTGCCACCTCTGTTTCAACATTATACCGTTGGGTTATAGGTGCTCGCCCTGTCCTGCCGAAGCAGGTGGAATCGAGACTATGTACCTACTATCCCTGTATCCAAACAATGTTGTGCACAATATATCTATTTAAATACAAGCACTTCGTGAGAAGTAATCACAGCATAGCAGGGCACCCGTGAACAAGTGGTGCTACACTATCCTTCATCACATCTATTCAAACAATATAATGTAACCGATAAATTAATCATTTCTAAACTAACAAATCATATCATATCATCATGAACAATTACTAATTCACTGCATCACCACCTAATACTGCATCTATATAAAAACATCACCAAATAAATGCAATCATAGTGTAATATCATACTCACAAAATACCATTAGAAGCTCTTGTCCCATCTTCCTCTTCTGATTCCTAGCCAAACTACCTGCACATCCCAGGTGAGAATGGAGGGGTACTACAGTTACACTAAAAAAATTTAGATGCAACAAAAAAAGGATCATAGTGCTATGAGTTTACATTCTAAACTACTATATTAAAAAAAATATGGTAGAGATTAAGGGGTTCAAAAAAGGGAGCCATAGAAATTGGTGTTATTTTTGTTAAAAAACATAACATAGTGTTTGTTGTGGCTTCCTCAAAAGGTTAACCTTTTTATGGTATTTTTAAAATTTCTTCGGTGCGAAATTAGCTATCATGTAGTTTATGTCCACTTTTTCTCATAATTTTTTAATGAATGTATGATTTTTTACTAATTTTCAAAGTGGACATATCTCGAAAAATGAAATTTTGGTTGTGGCAATCCTATAATTTTTGAAAACTAATAAACAAAAAAAAAAATTGAATATGTGTAGAATGAAGTCTAGTTTATAAAAATGGAATTTATTTAAAATTTTAATGAATGGTTAAAAAATAAATTTAAAATACCAAACATTGGTTTTTGACCAAAAAAGTGAACACACAAATAAAATAAATTAAAGATGAAAGCCTAAACATATTCAAAATGTGAAAAGTTTTACATTGTTAAATAGCTAAGAGAGAGCTTAATATTACCCAAGTGTTTAATTTACTTGACCTTAAAACATGTGCAAACTTGATAGTTGCCACAAATGAGATTATGTCAAATTTTGTAGAATATGCAAAAACACATCTTTGGAGGTTGGGAAGGAACTCCAAGCCTTTGGGTTGGAAATCCAAAGAAAATACAATCCTAAGGATTGGTGATCCCCAAAGAAAGACATAACGCGAGTGCATTATAATGCGCTCACATTATTTAATAGTTTTGACATGTTTTGCTTCATTTTGCTTTGTCTTTCCCAAAGTGAGACATAACATGATCATGTTATGGGTACAAGGAAGAAGTTGGGTACATGAAGAGGGGAGATTTCAGGCAAAACAAATAGTTTCGCAAGAAATGCATATGCATTTTCAAAGAAACGCATACACATTATGGATCAGGTACCTAAGCCTAGATCCAAATGCGTACACATTCAGACTCGAGTACGCAAACCTAAAATGCGTACACATTATGAAACATGTACGCATTTCTCGAAAGTATTTTTTTAAATAAATGATTGTATTTCATTTTTCACCATTCTAATCCGCATCTGAGAATAACAAAGGAGAGAGCGTACACGTTTTAAAGGCCTTCATTGAACAAAAAATTGATTGCCACCTCCTCCCATTGACACAACTAACCTCATCAACCTCCAGGTTGGTTGAATTCTTCATTTTTTATATTTTTGTAATTAGTATTCAGTTTTTGTTTGTTTAGTGTATTTTAGTTCAATGTTTTATAGGTTTTAATTGCATTTAAAAAACCAAAAAAATCAACGAAACAAAGAAATTTAAATTGAAAATTGAAAACCATAAAAACTAAACCTAAATTGGACACATTTAACTTAGAAATTTCAAAACCCTAGAAACCCTAGGTTACAAAATTTACATAAGTCCCTAAAAACTAATTTACATAGGTTAATCCTTAGACCTAAACCCTAAAACGTAAACCTAAAACCCTATTTACCCTAATTTATGTAAACCTAAAATAGGCTATTTACCCTAAAATGTAAACCTAAAACCCTAAATTAGGGCTCCTCAAGGAGGTTTAGATTACATTTTATATTTGACATAACCTTCTTTGTATGATTTTTACTCACTCATGGTTCTTAGTTTATTTAGGGTAGAAGTGATGAAAAGTTAAATATTAGGGGCATGTGATATAATAGAAGAGGTAAAATAAGGATGTGTAGTAAGATTTGATGACATAACATGTAGGGAGGGATCACAAATTATAGTCCATAGGTTAGGTACACTTTGGTATGTCGTTGGTGATCCACACAACTACCAATGAAATTCATAATTTACTAATAAAGGGGGTACTAACAATCGATGATCTATATATTAACCAACAAATTGATTTAATTATAATATGTTCACATTTAATATAAATTTGATAGCTAATTTTATCTCAAAAAACTTCATGATTATATAATTTAACTTGAGAAAGTGTACCAGTGAAGTAAAATAATGTGCCTCATGTGAAACTATGTGCTTGATTTAATAAGTTCATATATCATGATGCTAGTTGATATGAGCATGTAGTCACTCTATATCAATGTTGTTAGCTTATATAGTGTATGATGTATTCTCTTAAAAAAACATAGAAATGCAAGTCATACTTGTTAATCTAGACTATGTGCAATATGGATAGAGCTAGACACATAAATGTTATTAAATCAAATAAATATTAAAAT
Organism: Sequoia sempervirens; assembly: GCA_007258455.2. Lineage (NCBI taxonomy): Eukaryota > Viridiplantae > Streptophyta > Pinopsida > Cupressales > Cupressaceae > Sequoia > Sequoia sempervirens. The sequence goes on along the minus strand of VDFB02268914.1, from coordinate 157,526 downwards.
GTGAAGCATGAATTATTTCTACCCATTTCTGTTATTTGGATGAGATCCTTTGTGAATTATGTAAGGGTGCATTATGATCATATTTAAGCCTTAATTTATATGATGTTATTCATAAGATCTATAGGTTGTGTAATCTAATTCCTATTTTAACTCTCATGTGTAGGGGCATTGTTCTAGATTAGGAAAACTAAATGTTGTGCTTTCTCTAAACTTGTGTGTCAAAGCCAACTTGTAGCATGAACATTTCAATTTGGAAAATTCAAATTACTTTTTTGATAAACTCAATAGATGATTCATAAATGCAAGTCAATTCTATAACCAAAGGTTTATTTTCTAAGATTATTTATTTATTGAATTCATCAATTGATTCCTCACTTAGTGGTAGTTAGGTTCTTTTTTTGAAAACACATGCACGTCTAGAATTTATATAAATATTCAAAGGAAGAGTTTATGTCATAGAAAAGTTTAAAAAAATATATGATTAGAAAAAAAATTGGGTCTAAATCACTTTATATCTCCTCTTCCTTTTTAAATCATCCAAGAGTTCTTAGAGGTCCAAATAGGTTCAAAATCTATCATAACTCAACAACTTATAATTGAAATCTAAAATTCCTAATTGTTAATATATTGAAGCTATTCCTAGAATGTCACATATTTTATTGAAAGCACTAAGTTTAGGTGGTAGGGTTTCTCGTTTACTTGTAAAAATTTATTCATGTGTCTTCTATATGTTTCCATGTCATCAAATCTCTAAATCTAAACCCTAAACCCTAATTTAGCATTCATTTTGTTGTAGGACCTTAAAATGAAATTTGGTTGCCTTAGGCAACTCCACCAAATTTTATTCCCTTAAGCCATGGAACATTTTTTCCTAGTCCACCTTACTAAACATAGATCCCCTTAAGCCATCCTATCACCCTAAATCATAAATTGATGTCTTAAGGGGTCCTAATATGACATTTCTTAAGGGGATCAAAGAAGCTCTCAAAATTTGGTGAATAGAGCTCAAGCTCATCTTTGTTTATTTTGTACATTGCAATTAGGTTACTAGCATATATCTATGTGTCCCTTTGAATGTATTCTATTAATTTTCCATTCTTATCTTTAGTATTCTTTGAAAACAATGAATGAGATTATAAGTTTTAATGTTAGTGTTAAACTTATAATTTCTTGTTAACTACTTTGTCCCACTATAGAGATCTTGTGTCTCTTATCATGAAATTTGAAAATTTAGATAAATCAATTTATGTCCTCGGATTTAATTAAATTTTGTCATACTTGATTAATACATCTATTCATTTTGTTGTAGGACCTTAAAATGAAATTTGGTTGCCTTAGGCAACTTCACCAAATTTTATTCCCTTAAGACATGGACCATTTTGTCCTAGGACCTTACTACACATAGATCCCCTTAAGCCATCCTATACCCTAAATCATAAATCGATGTGTTAAGGGGGAATTTGACATTTCTTAAGGAGATAAATTTGGTGAATAGAGCTTGGTCACTCATATATTTTTATATTTTGTACATTGCAATTAGGTCACTAGCATATATCTATGTGTCCCTTTCAATGTCTTCTATTAATTTTTCATTCTTATCTTTAGTATTATTTGAAAATAATGAATGAGATTAAATAAATTTTAATAAAACCCCATAATTTCATAAATCTACCCTTCATATTAACAACCCCACACTGGACTCAATTTAATGTGTGTACATGCTATGAATTTTTATTGTTATGGATTTTATAATGTTACAAATCAAATGGTCTTCAAATGAAATATATTTTGAATTTGTGCATGTTCAATGTGATTTTTAAATAACTTTCAAATTGTGTGCATTATATAATTAGTTTGTTGATATATATTTTTTAATTGTTTAACATGTAGTTAACCTATCATTGCTCACATGGATCCATTGTTTAATTTAGAGGATTTTATGCCCATTCAAGAAACTCCTATAGATCCCATACATCCCAATCTACCACATGAACATAACCCTAGCACACCTCCACATTCTCCACTGCCTAACCCCCCACCCCCTCCTATAGTTGACGAAGATTAATTAAGAGAGAATATCTGAGCAAACCTCAATGTCATTCAAGGAAATATAGATCTCATAAAAAATGAGCCTAGAGTCCCTCCTCATCTCGCACGGTTTGCATCTATGATGCAAACTATTGTCAATTTTGTTCAATCTATTGATGCAGACCTAGTTAGGTTCCATCAATGAAAAGAAGAGAGGAGACAATTCTATGTAGATGGATTGTCATATAAAGAAATCCATGACTTGAAAATTACCAAACAAGCCATGTGCCGATATTTTATTAACCCCCAAACAAACCAATCCATTCCACCCACAAAAAAATGAATTTCAATTTTATGGTTTAGGCACCAGCAAATAGCTGCGCATTTTTAGGACAGATGGTGGATGATGTTTGATAGTCCACCACATGGAAACGGTAAGGAGCCCTTATACTTTTTGAGAAAGTTATGGGTTGAGTTTGAGTTGGGTAAAAAACCCAACTATTTTGATATGAGGTCATTTTAGGGAGTTAGGTGTGGCATGTCCCAACATAGACTAGGAGCACATGTCAATCCTTAGCAACATGCTCCAATTGCTACTATTGTTCCTTTTCCTTCTCCTAGTGTTCCTGCTACATTTCAGCAACAGACTATGTTATTGACATTAGGAGAATTTAGTTCACTTTCAAGACATATCACTCAACAAACTACACATGCGGCCACTAAAGTGGCCAATAGAGAGCATGGAGGCTCGGGCTATAGGGTACTCATACATCCACTTCAGGAAATTCACATGCATTTGGGATGGGATCATACCTGAATTTACTATATTTTGAGGATTGTCCTACACAAGTATGTTCATCTTTTGAACTTAAATTTAATTCAAGTTTGAAATATGAAAAATTAATGTAAATAATAACATCAAATTATATATATAATATAATATTAATTCAATAAGTGTTTGGTGTAGATGTTGAGTGTTGTAGATATGGGCTCACCTTTTGGACAAGTACTTGAACCAATATATATTAAATAATTTGTGTGGATATATATCTAATTTAATTTTAATTTGTACATATGTGTGAATTGATATATTATATCTAGATGTAGGGAGGTCATACAATATCTGGTATTGACCAACCACAAGTTACAGTGGTGAGCGCTCCTGAGACATCATCAACTCAGGTGTGTGCTTTCAAAAGTTTTTTAAGTTTAAATTAAATAGACATCATAGATCTAATTTATTTTTTTCATTTACATACACATGTGTCAATGATCTATATGAACTTTTGTAGATTTATATGCAGGAATTTCATGAGATACCCATGGCAGGCCGTGCACCTAAGACATCATTGGCATTTATGCATGGGAAATCTCAGGTGCGTGATCATGAGGTCATATCATTCAAGGTTGTAAGCTCTACTTTAAATCTCCTATACAATTTTTATAGACCTTTTAAATATATATATATATATATATATATTCAGGGTTTTCACATATTTTTTGCTTTATATGAATATGCAGGATATAGTAGATCAGGCATTTGCATCTTCTCAAGTGATAGGGTAATTCCACATAGTGGTTTACAATATTTGGCCAAATTGGACACTAAAATTATTACTTTTAACTAAATCTTCACATTCGGGCACCTATAGTAGCTAAACCATGAATAATTTGAAGATGATGCAAACTAGAGTCTCGTCGTATTTTTTCTGTAGGTTCTAAAACTACTTTTTCAACATTTTTGGAATGATATTGCACTTCTTTTTCCATCTCCCATGAAAACTAGTTTTTTCAAAAACAACATTTTTAAAAAGTGATGCCCACCATATAATGCATAAATTTTTTTTCCATGAAGGATAAAATTCTAATTCTTTCAAATTTAGATTCGTAGCTTTGATATCTAGTGCTTCCACTTGGTTAGACAATTTTTTATTGAATATTTTTTCTTTAATCATGTTTCGAAGTCAAACCAATTACAATTTAGACTTAGCGTGACCGTATAATGCATAACTCTTTTTTTATATATCGAAATTCAAAAATTTTTTTTGTTGGATCAAGGAATTCAATATCTAGTGCACTCATATTTTTCAATTTTTTTTTTGATAATTTGCTATTTTTCCACTTGTGTAGAACATAGACCTTCGTTTTTGATGAAAAACCTATGTTTAATAAAACTAAAAAAACAAATACATAATAAAACCAAAACATATTAAAATTATATTTGTTGGATAGCTTGTTCCAAGGACTACCTGATTCCAGTTGGGTTTGTGAAGATTCCTCCATTTTCATCCTCAACACAAGCTTCAAAGTGCCAAATTTTAGGTTTTTTGTGTGTTTTAGGGAGGGGATGAGTATTTAGGGGGGTTCGTACGAACCCATAGGGGTTCAAGAAAACCCCTAGGTGTTCATTCAAACCATGGTTCATTCAAACCTAAGTTCGAATGAACCTCTTCAAGGGGTTCGCTCAAACCCAAGTTCGAGCAAACCTCTTCAAGGGGTTTGCTCAAACCCCTTTCATATGCATTTTTTTTATTTCTTAGCGGAAAAAAGTTTAAGGGGTTCGATTGAACCCCTTTTTGGTTCGGTTGAACTTCTAGGTTCATACAAACCCCCAAAATCACTTTTTTTTCAATGGGGTTGTTTTTTCTCAGTTTTCCTTCCTCCATAAAATTCTAAACCACTATTGTGGCTTCACCAGACAGTTATGCTACCCGTTCAAGAAAATGTGCCAATTACAGATTCACATGATCATATGGTAATTTATGCATACTAGAAATCATTTTTACTATATAAATACTAGTTATTTAATTAAATTTATTCTTTTCTAAAATTTTATATTTTCAAGTTTAAATATGTTTAATTATATCAAAATTTCTAAATAAATTTAAATCTAATTTCAAGTTTCTTGTACTCTTTTATAGCATGATGCAGGTACATCTAGTCAACATGGAACAAAGAAGAGACTTGATTTGACTGATCAGCCTGAAAGTTAGATGGTTTTATATTTTATGGACTACAGATCTCTAGTTTTATTTAAATATCTGTTGGACTTGACATATAAATTTTATGGACTATCTATCTCTTGTTTTACTTTGAACATGTTATTATCATATTTTTGTTTATTTATATCAGTTGACTTTAATATGATGATTATATATGGAGTCAATTATGATATCTTGTTATGTTCATTTTCATGATTATATGCACTCATACATTAGACTATTTATATTTTATCTAATTTTCAAGTATTACATGCACTATATAAATTCTTATCTAGAATCAAATTTAATTAATATATATATATATATATATATAAAATTTATCACATGGTTAGGTGAAAAATTAAAAAATTCCTTAAATAGTTTAGATCATATTCATAATAAATTAAGGGCAGGTAATTTTACCTATTTTCCAATTAGATAGCAAATATTTGAATCAATAAACAAAAAACTATCTCCTTGCATGTATAAAATGTATAATCTATACAATTGAATAATTATATAAAATGTGGTAAATAAAAGAAATGAAATGTATAATCTATAAAATTGGAACAAGATATTTAAAAAGTGACATTGAACAAACATATATAATGTATATCAAGATGTTTATTACAACTATATAATATGATGAAACATATATGTGCATGTAGATACAATAAAACTTATCAACTTTTAGGTGAAGACCAAAAATTGATATTTACATAGTCTCTTGATAAAATAATTTTTTAGTTCAACAATCACTTTGTAGATCAACTTGATGAGAACCTACAAAAATAATTAATGTAAGTAACTATAATTTTTAAGAGTCATTTAAGAAAAAAATTCATGCGAGAAAAGAACAGTATATAGTAAATTTCATACAAATTCAAAAGATGTTTGCCATAGGATGGATTAAGGGGACCTAAGAGGATATATAGCTTACAGGGGGTCTTAAGAGAATTCCTTAAGGGGAGTTAAGAGGATAGCTTAAGAGAATGCATCTCATGAACCCTAGGATATGGCTTAACAGGTCCTAAGAGGATGGCTTAAGGGGATGTAAGAGGGTGGATTAAGGGGAGTTGATAGAATGGATTAAAGGGATGTAAGATAGTGGATTAAGGGTATGCATGTCATGAACCTTACGATATGGATTAACAGGCCCTAAGAGGATGGCTTAAGGGGAATTATGAGAGTGACTTAAGGAATGCAAGATTATGGATTATGGGGATGTAAGAGGATATGACTTAAGGGTCCTTTAAGAGGATGGCTTAAGGGGATGCAAGAGGGTGGATTAAGGGGAGTTGATAGAATGACTTGAAGGGATGCAAGAGGGTGGATTAAGGGGAGTTGAGATAATGAAATTATACTATCAATTAAATGTATCTAGAACTATATATAGTTACCTATCTTTATATTTGAATTCCATTGTAATATATGTGCATCTCCTCTCTTGTTTGTAAAGCATCTAATTTTGGGAGACTTGAAACAAAAAATGATATAAAAATTTAATTTGGAAATTATTAAATACAAATATATATATATATATATCAATTAACTATATAAACAACTATATATACTTACCAATATTTATTTACTTTGTTGTACCATCTACATCCTTTCTCTTTTTTAATGCATCTATGATTGTCTCATGATCATCCATTGAAAGTGTCCATAAAAATTTATTAGCAAGCCTCCCTTGATATCTAACTAGTTTTATATTGGTTGCCAAAATTAAATGTGAATAATGTATAATCTTCTTATGTCTTTCATAATCTTCAAATACAGGCAAGCCATTCTTTCTCATAAAATATTTTCAAAGCTAAGTGCCAACAACAACCACTGAACTAGTTGGATACTCAAAGTTGTCATCATTCACTCTAGGATGTGCCAACTTATGTTTTCTCTCAACACATCTAGCCAACAGAGTAATTTGTCTCCTCTTCATTCCCCTCAAGTGGAACAACAACATACACATGTCCTACAAAAATAAATACAAAATTCAATAAAAAGTGACTTATATTTAATTCACATATAAACATGCATACATACAAAATTCAACTCAATAAATAATGTACCTTCTTGTACAAGATTCGAAACACGATCATAATCATCTAATGCGAACACTTCATTATCTTCAATTATTGTTCCATGTTGAACATATGTCGATGTAGGCATTAAGGCTCTTTGTTGCCATTGTTCGACCCATTCCATATTTTCACATGCCTCCCAATCACCTGCAATACAAAATTGACAAAAACATGCCAACTCCCTTGTCCATATTGTCCATTTGTTTGCTTTCAAACTCTTAAATGAATGCCATTTTGTAGATCCATTAATTGTTTCACAATCTTGTCGAGAAAAAATATCATTTTCTTCAACTAACCAAAAGAAGCATTGAATTATTGAGCTCTCACTTGTTCTTGTAGATAATTTGGTATTGCACCAATCTACAATTGCATGTGCATCTCTAAATTTCACAGCACCCTCAAATTTTATTTGCTCTCTAGCAAAAGCTCTTTTCACATGTGCACCTACTCCATCGTGTTCTCCCTTACCATGACTAGCTTCAAAAAAACTCCATATGTGTTGGAAATTATTTTCCTTATGAACTCTACATAACCAATAAAAAATTCTAGCATTTTTGAATTGACCCATGCAATTATCTAACCATATGAGATGTTATAGCATTTGAATTCCTCTCTCTTTTAATTTTTTATAAAATATATCAAAACAATATTGTACAAACTCAGATGAATGTAATCGATTATCACTTACATAAAAATGGTACTCTCTCAAAAAAAATCTATTATCTTCTATACTATCTTTTGCATGTCTATAAACAATGTGGACAAATATAGCTACTTGCATTGAATTATAATATTGTGATTGAATTTCTTCTTGTGGAGCAAGAGTATAATTTTCAGCAAAATCAATAACTGACAATATAGTTACAATTGGGAATGTGTTTTTACATAAACAAAATTTATTATCAAGCCAATGAGCATTATGGGAGTGTTGAACATATTTAGGTACAAACTTATCTTTAAATTCATTAATAAAAGAATGTACACTAACTTTTTCACAATTAGCTCAACACGTTTTCCAGTTTTTCCATCTTTTAAAGAATACCCAACATTTTTTTTTTTTTACATCCACTAATTGTTGTCTAAACTCATCTAAATTACTTTCATGCATACATTATCCTAATAATGAAAAGTTACCACATCTATCACATTCTCCAGAAATGCATGCTTTTAAAAAAAATGAGTTTCCATTTAAAGAGGGATCACAAAACAAACTTGCTATAAAATATTTGATTCTTTCAGGTGGCATATTAATGCCACAAATGTCTTGCATAATTTGGTTAGCATGCAAAGTGTATCGTATATATCAAAATATATCATAATAATAATGAAATTGTACATGAGTCTTACAACAACAAGAGATTCGTTGCTTATTAATTCTAACATACCAAGGTTTACACTTTTCGAATGATCTTTGACTTATGTTAATATTCAATGGTAAGATTGAAGCATCTAATTTTTATATATAATTCAGTTTGAGTCATATCTAAGAGATGCTTTGGATGAGGTTCACGAATTTTGGAACCCACCCTTAATTTTAAGACATCTCTAATGTTAGGTGATACTCTTGTATTATCATGCCAAAATTTATCGATTAAATATTTAATTTCATTAGTTAATTTCATGTCTGATCTTGGGAGTCTACCACTAAAACTCCAACATTGATTAATATGATCCTTTTCAATACTTTCTCTTCTTTTAGCAACTCTTATCAAAGTTCTAGGATTTACTTTTACACATTTACTAATCTTATTTAACATTCTTTTATTTGAAGTTGTTTTATCAACTAGAGCAATTGTTATTGCACGACGAGCCGCATTCTTATCTTTCGATCGACTTTTCTTACTAATAACACCAATATCATTAGAAACACTAGATATGACTTGTTCTATTGAATCGTCTTTCTTTTTTTATTTTACAAAAACACCTAATTTTTTCATCACTTTTCTCATTTTCAACATTCTCATCAATTGCACTGTGAGTTGACATTGGAATCCTAATTTATTTCTAAAAAAAACATTTTATATATTTTATTTCCATAATTTCTAATTTTTGTCAAAAAAAATTTACCACGAAGGTTATCTAGCACATCTATTTCAATTGTAAAAAAAATATTTTCACCTTCATCCATAGGAGTTTCATTTTCATTCACACAAGGGGTTTCATTTTCATTTTCAAATGTAAAAGGGATTTCATCGTCATTTTCATCAATATGAGGGATTTCATCCTCATTTTCATCAATATGAGGGATTTCATTCTCATTTTCATCAATATTAGGGATTTCATTCTTATTTGCATTCTCATACGATATAATCTCATCATTTTTTGTTTCTACATTGTTTCAACCCTAATATTATTGATCTCATCAATGGTGTATCTAGCTTCATCTAAATAAACAATATCAATATTATCAAAACTTGGGTTTGAACACATACCTAGATAGATTGTTTGAATAGGTTCATTTTCCATATCACTAGGAGGTGGATTTGAAGACATACCTGAAGTTGTTTGCATATCATTCAAAGTTGAGGTTGAAGGCATAATTGGGTTTGTCTTTGTAATTGCATTTTCTTCCATATTCACCATCTCCACATTTGCATTATTCACATTCATTTCATTATTCATGGCTTCCTCTTGAACATTCTTGGAACTAGATGCTTCCAAATCTTTCATTTGACGAATCCTTTCTCTCCTTTCCTTTTGTCTTTTTTCCTCCTTATCTTTATTTGCTTGAATTTCTTCAGGTGTCATTAACTTTCTACATCTTTTTTTTGTCTTTTCTTATCACCCATGGTTACCAAACCCTTTTTATGACCAAAAAAATAATTCAAAAAACCTATTTTCAAATTTCCACCTCCTTCAAATCTTCAAATTAAACTATGTACTATAAAGATCATTTTTTCTATAAACTCTGAAATACAAAAACATCATGAGTACATCCAAAAATTCTCTTTTTCAAAATATTCTTCTAAAATGTTCTTCTACTTGATTCCACTTCAAAAAATTCAACCTCCACTTTGTCTCTTCAAACAATTTGAATAGAATATGCCCTACACAAGAGAAATTTGCAATAAAAAATGAAGAAAATAACACTTTCAGACTGTACTATAGAAAAATAATGTTGCAAGAAAATCGTGTTTTACCAGTATTTTTTAAATTAGGGAAAAACAACTATATTAGAAATGTGTACATGTTATGTTCAAGGAATGCATACGTGTTTCATAACACATACGCGTTACCTTCACCCAATGGGTAAATAGATAATGCATATGTGTTATGAAACGCGTATGTATCTCATTTAAATAATGCGTACGCATTTTTGTAATGTGTACGCATTATTTAAAAGTTGAATTTCCACACCACATCTAGCCCTAGTTTTAGGCTTGAGAAAGGCTTGGAAATCTGAGCCTTATCCTTTGACCTGCAACTAAAAAACTAAGGTAGATTAAAGAAAAATTTCCAACTTTGATAACATGGTTGATGGACTTCTTTTTTGAATCAATCTATAAAATTAAAACCCATTAGAGAACACAATGTCTACTTTCCAAATATATAATTTTTATTAATATTGGATTATGTTTGCTAGTTTTTAATTAATTTCTAAGCAAACTTGTCCTTAAAATTGAAATATCAATTTTTTTTTGTTTTTTAATAACTTTTTGTTGGTTAAGTTTTTTGTAAAAAAATTATATGGGATAAAACTTCAGACAATTCTCTACACAATGAAAAAAAAAAAGAGTCAAAAAATGTTTATTTTAGGTCCAATTATGTTGTCCATACACATTGATTTTTAAAAATAGCAATTAAGGCCAATATAAATTTAATTAAAAAAAAACTATTCAACCAAAAATTACAAAAAAAATTCTAGACCAAACTTCGTGTTGTTAGCTCTTTTTTCCCAAAAGTAATTATAAAAATAATTTTATTTGGGTCAAAGAGTGATGTCCGTACACATGCTTGGTATTGTAATAAAACAATGACTTTTAAAAAGTGGTTTTTATAGATCCCTATCAAAATTTAATTTCTATAATCTAGGTATTTGAATAATTTACATATTTGGAAACTAGATTCAAAATTCAAAATTTTATAGTACTAAATTTTTATAAGATTCATTGTGTAAGTGCCTCAAATTTTCAGTCCAAGTGTGACAAATTCTAAAAAACAACAAAAACACTTCCACTTTTTGAGCTTTTTGTGTACCCAACTTCTTGCATCAGCCCTTATGCGCTCACGTTATGTCTCACTTGGAATAATTTTTGTGCAGTTTTGTTAAGTTTATGTTTGATATATGTATATTTTAATGTATGTATGTATGTTTGTGTGCTTAAATGTATATGTATGTATATATGTAGGTATTTATGCATGCCTATATGTGTGTATGTATGTATGTATGTATGTACATGCTTGGATGTATGTACCTATATATGTATGAATTTATGCTTGTATGTATGTATGCTTGCATGCATGCATGCATGTATGTATGTATGTACATGTATGTATGTAAGGGTTTTAGGTTTAGGGTACGTAAGGGTGAGGGTGTAGGGTATAGGGATGAGGGTTGAGGTTGTAGGGTTTAGGTATAGGGTTTAGGGTTGAAGGTTAAGGGATTAGGGTTTAAAGGTTGAGGGTTTAGAGTTTAAGGGTGTTTTAAGAGTTGAGTGTATAGTATAGAGAGGGGGTGGGAAGGATAGATGTAGGGAGATACTTTAGAGAAAGAGAGGGGGATTTATCTAGTTAGGGTGGAAGGGAGAGACTGAGAGAGAGGGGGTTATCTAGTCAGGCTAGGAGAAGATACCTAGGAGAGAGAGAGGTAATTATCTAGTTAAGCTGGGGGGACAAACCTTAGGAGAGAAGGGGGTTGGAGAGATAGAGGGAGGGAGCATCCTAAGAGAGAGGGGGAGGGAAGTATGAATACAGAGAGATGGGGGATAGATGGAGGGAAGGATGTATGGATATAGAGAAAGAGGAAGGGAAGGACAAAGGGAGAAAGGAAGGAAAGACTTGAGAGAGGGAGGGATAGAGAGAGAGGGGGAGGGAGGTATGGAGGGACAAATAAAGGGGGAGATAGAGAGGGAGGGAGAGAGAGAGGTGGGAGGGAGGGATAGAGGGAGGGACAGACCTAAGAGATAGAGAGGGGGTGGGAAGGATAAAGGGAGGGAGAGACCTGAGAGAGAGGGAGTTATCTAGTTAAACTGGAAGGGAGAGACTCGAGAGAGAGTAGGGTTGGAGGGATAGAGGGATGGGTAGACAGAGAGAGCGAGGAGGGAGAGACCTAAAAGAGAGAGTGTGGGAGGGAGAGAGAGAGGGGGAGGGAAGGAGAGAAAGAGAGAAAGATGGACAAATAATTTTAGTTTACATTAGATACTAAATTGTGATTGAGTATGCTATGTTAAATTAAATGCACCTATGATCTATTTTTTTCTTAGAACATTAAATGCATATAAGGATCTAATCTAACACAACACAAGATAAATTTGAATAGTATGCAAACTAATGTAATTATTGAAACTCATTGAAAAATTATTCTATATTCTAAGACACCCAAAGATTATTTGTCAAAGAATGAAGCAATTTGAGATAAAAATAGAAAATCATCTACTTAATCCAACAATATTTCTTTAATATACATATTGTTGGCAGCATAAGGGTAGACAATTGAGAGGGGGGTGGTGAATCAGTTGTCATAGAAATTTAAACTTATTAACCTTATTCTTGGATCTAATTAATAACCATGAAAGCATAAATCATCAACACATTAGAAACACACATAACACCAAGATTTTTTACATGGAAACCTTGTTAGGGGAAAAACCATGGTGGAGGTCAGTCCACAAGATTATACCCTATTAAAAGTATAAAGAAGAATAAATGGGCAATGCACATGCATTCAGGCACACTTCCTAGAGCTCACTACTCAAATACAACAAGGCTTATGCCCAAAGGAAGATGGACTGTCTTACAAAAATATTTGGATTACATTTATAGTATTTTGAACTAAAAAAATAGCATCTGATAATGCCTGATTACATCTCATATACACACATTCCTTCAAATGGAATAAACAATCACTTATATATATCTACAACAAGAGATTACATCGTTACATGTCGGCTTGAACAAAATAAAAAAATGAATACAAACTATCGACCCAAAACAATAAATAATTTTCAATGCAAATTGACCAATGTTGTCCACAACATAATGAAGACCCAAAAAAATCCTCAAACAAAAAACACCTTCAAAAATTATTCCTCAAAGATCACAACACGTTGCCATCACCTTGTCGGCCATGAACACGCAAGAGAAAATCACCAATCATGAGCACAACAATAAATGTGGATGTGAAACATAGATAGAGCATGATTTAGAAACATCCATGCATCATGAATCATTGGAGAAACATCCACAAAAATTGAAATTACTAGAATCGCATTATCTTCATTCAGGAGCACTAATCGAAGCAACAACAAAAATGTTGAAACACAAATACTCATAAATCAATCAAATCTTCATGCTAATCTCTAAAACTTAACATGGATAAACTAGATATACTCGACAACAAACCCTTTAATCCACAACCTCTAATCATCAACACATTGAGCTCGGCAACATATTGAACTTCACTTCACCACTAACAACCTGCAACTTATTCCATTACATTTTTCTCAATATCCTCGACATATACAACCTTAAAGACATTAATGCCAATAGTGTTGACATCAATTACAACCACATATCAGCAACATCCAACAATCTCCCCCCTTGGTATTGATGGAAACACATGATGTGAAAAACACCATCAACACAACTATCTCTTAGTACTTTCTCCCCCTTAGATTCTAACTTTTTTCTCCTAAACTCTTTCTCATCTTTTTTCTCCTCAACTCTTTCACATGAATCTTATCCCCCTTAGATTTTGTATTTTTTCTCCTAAACTCTTTCTCAACTTTTTTCTCCTAAACTCTTTCACATGACTCTTCTCCCCCTTTGACATCAATGAAAAATATACACACAAGCTTTAAACCACATATCTCAACATTTGACTATTCTCCCTAAGTAGCAGCCACCACAACATCAATCTTGATCAAGATATGACTATGAAATGCACAGAATGACGCAATTCAATGCATCTTAGTTTTGATTAGAAGGGGTAATCATCCCTAGCTTCCTTCTGAGATACTCAAAAGTATCCTTAGGCAAAGGCTTGTTAAATATATCTACAATTTGTTCCTTAGTAGGAACATACTCCAATTTGACTTCCTTTTCACTCACCTTCTCTCTCAAAAAGTGAAACTTGATAGATATATGCTTGGTCTTTGAATGCAGCACCAAATTCTTAGAAATGTTAATTGCACTTGAATTATCACAAAATATAGAAGTAGGTTCATCATACACAACTTCGATATCTTTCAACATCTGCTTCATCCACAATACTTGAGTATAATTGTTAGTAGCATCAATGTATTATGCCTCTATAGTAGATAAAGAAATGGCATTCTACTTCTTACTTAACCATGAAATCATCTTCTTTCCCAAGAAAAACACACCACCACTAGTACTTTTTTTGTCATTCACATCTCCTTCCCAATCAACATCAGTAAAGGCACTCAAAATAAGATCATCACCTCTAGGATACCATGGACCAAAATCAACTATCCCCTTCAAGTACATCTGAAAATCCTCTTCACAGTAGTCACATGAGATTCCTTAGGATCAACTTGAAATCTTGCAACAATGCATAAATCATTCATGATATTAGGTCTAGTTTGAGTCAAATAAAGAAATCCACCAATCATTGATCTATATCTAGTATAATTTTCCTTAAGAGAATCATCATCTTGTGTCAACTTACATCTGGTCACCATAGGTGTACCAACTGGCTTTGAATCTTCCATACCAAACTTCTTTAGCAATTCTTTCACATACTTGGAATGAGATATAAATATCCCTTTATCTAACTAATTAATTTGCAATCCCAAAAATAATTTCATGTCTCCAATCATAAATATCTCAAACTCACTATGCAACTCATCAACAAACTTCATGCACTGTAAACTATCATTTCCTCCAAAAATTATATCATCAACAAAGACTTCAACAATCAAATCTTTATCATGGCCAATCTTGATATACAAATTACTATCAGTGGTACCTTTATTAAATCGAAGCTTCAACAAATACTTGTCCAATTTGGCATACCATGCTCTTGGGGCTTGCTTAATTCCATACAGTTACTTTCTTTAAAGGACAAACCATATCTCCCTTACCAGTCAATTGAAATCCATCAGGTTGCTCAACATACACTTCTTCTTCCAATTTGCCATTTAGAAATGTTGACTTGACATCCATCTAATAAACCTTGTAGTTTTCGTACGCAACATAAGCAAGAAATAGTCTCACAACTCCAATCCTAGAAACAGGGGCAAAATTTTCTTCAAATTCAATTCCTTCCATTTGAGAATATCCTTTACACACCACTCTTGCTTTGTTTCTAACAACTTCACCTTGATCATTCAGTTTGTTTCTAAACACCCATTTAGTTCCAATTACATTTTTGTCTTTAGGTCTAGGAACAAGAATCTATGTATCATTCTTCTCAATCTGTTGTAGTTCTTCTTTCATTGCTTCAACCCAATGTTCATCTTTGCATGCTTCATTCACACTATTAGGCTCAGCCTTTAAAATCAAACAGTATTCTTTTGCAATTTTTCTTCTAGTTTGAACACCTTTGTTCTTATCACCAATAATTTGATCTTCTAAATAATTTAATCTTACATGTGTTGGAGTCTTAGGATGTTCTTGAATTTTAGGCTCATATGATTTATCTTTTGCACTTTAACTAGTCCCTTCCTCTTAATTTTCCTAATTCACCAGAATGATCTAAACTTGATTTGAAGTTTGAACTTCTTTCATTTATTTAAACTATCATTTTTATCGTTTGAATCATATCCACATGTTCTAGATGGTCTAACTATGTCTTCATCACCCTTGACATTCACACTTTCAACCATTTTCCTCAATCTATTATTGTAGCACTAGTAGGCCTTGCTTTTAGTAGAATAACCAAGAAATATTCCTTCATCACTCCTAGCATCAAACTTTCCTATATCTTCATCTCTTTTGATATAGCATTTACTCCCAAAGATTTTGAAATATCTAACAGTAGGTTTATGACCATACCATAGCTCATAAGGAGTCTTACCAGTATCACCTTTTATTTGTACTTGGTTGACTATGTAAACAACATTACTCACAACTTCTCTATAGTCGATATGAGGAACATTTCCTTCTAGCATCACAATTCTAGTAGCTTCTTCAATTGTCTTATTCTTCCTTTCCACAAGTCCATTTTGCTGAGGGGTCCATGGGGTAGATAATTGTCTCTTTATTCCATGTTCTTCACAAAAAAAAAATTAAACTCACTAGAAGTGAATTCACCACCTCTATTTGATCTCAGACATTTAATCTTCAAACATGTGGGTATGTGCAGGATCATCATGGAAAAAATAGGCCCTTAAGTGGCAAAAAATTTAGAAAAATCAGAGTTAGACAACTTGACGTAAAACTTTCAGTAAGTTATCTATATTATTTCAAAAATATGTAAGAATAGAATCTATATAAAATTGAATGTAGTTTCTAACCTACTAGGTTTATTTTGAAAAAAAAATCTATTTGGTGAAAATTTGAAATTTCAATGTAGTAGTACTTTAAAAAATTTAGTGAAAAAGTTAGAAGCAGGTGTCTGTCTAACCACCCTAACCACAATAAAATGATAACATTTTTTTATAATATTTTAGATATAAGTAGAGGACTCATTTCCTAATGTGATGCATATTTTTTTGTAATTTTTTTCCAAGTAAATAATTAATTATGAATTTCTCATTACAACTTTTAAAAAATATAAAAACTTGTATGTCTGACCACCTTAACTTGGTCAAAACTTCATGAAATTCTTTTTTTTTTCAAAATATTATAGTATGCAAAACATAGAATGTGACACATTTTTCAGAATCAAAAAATGTGATATTGCTTGAAAGCTATAGATTTTTTTCAATTAGCCTATCAATAAGGACTTTAGTCATAATTCAAATAGAAAATGAATAATAATTATTTATTAAATTCAAAATAAAGCATAATTTATATTGGTGGAAAGCTAATAATCTCCTTTAAAAACCCTTTTCGTTTCATCAATTTTGGGTAAGCAAAAAGGTGTTAGACACCTACCCTACATATACCCATCATATCGCTACTTTTTGGCCCATCATGATCTTACACATACCCATGTCTCTGTCTCAACCATAGCCTTAAAAATTTTGAACTTCTCCAGAGCTTCATATTTTTCCTTTAAAACAGTAACCCACATCATTCTAGAGTAATCATCAATAAGTAACATGAAATACTTGTATCCTTGTAAACTTCTGACTCTAGAAGGACCACACAATTTAGTATGCACAAGTTTCAACACTTCATTTGAACAATGTTGTTTGCTTTGAAATGAAATTCTAGTTTGCTTCCATAACTGACATTCCTTGCATATAGCATTAGTAGGTTTTATAAACATAGGAGGATCTCTCATAGCCTGTGTAGAACTTATCTTGATAATATTATCAAAGTTTACATGACACATTCTCTTATGCCACAACCAACTTTCATCAACTTAAACAATCAGACAACTTTTACTAGCAGCATTCAAGTGAAAGAGTTATCTTTTGTTTTTGTACCTGATGCAATCACATTTCTGTAACTCCCCAATATTTTTCACTTTCCATCCTTGAATTGAAGATTGTATCCCTTATCAACCATATGTCCAACACTTAAGATATTATGCTTCAAACCTTCCACATATAGGACATTATCAACATTATGCTTACCATCAAGAGAAATGAATCCTCTTCCACAGATTACTCCAACTTTGTCATTAGCAAATCTTACAACACCGCCATCATACTTTTCCAAGCTCACAAACTTAATTTTATCACCTTTCATGTGATGAGAGAATCCATTGTCAATTACCCATTCATCTTTTTCTTCAACTCGAGCAGCTAGGGCTTTCTCCACATTTGTACAACTAGCAAATTCAGTAGACACAAGATTATTTTCCTTGATAGAAATGAATACCCATTTTTCCTCACATTTCTTTTATCAGATTCATCATCTATCACACCTTCATCAATAGCATAATAACACTTCTTTGAAATCTAGGCTTGTTAGGTCTTGACTTATGAACTCTTTTCGGACACCTTGATGCAAAATGACCTATCTTACTGCATGAAAAACATATAATAGGAAACTTCCCTTTATACTTACCTTCTCCTTTAGCTTCTCTCTTAACAATAAGTGTTTCAAGATTGTCCAATTTTCTCTCTTCAACTTCAATCTCTCTCATTTCTTCCTCATACTTGAATATATTTCTAGAAGAACTCTCTCTTGGTCATATATTTGTTTATCCCTTCCAGAGGTAGTAGCCTTGAATGCAAATAAGAGCATCACCAAATTCACTCAACTCAAAAGTAGCAAGCTTACCAATCAACATATTTTTGGTTACATTTGTTACAGTTTGGAGTTCCTAACTAGCAATAGCTTTGACTTTGTATCCAGTAGGAAAGGCTCTGAGTACTTTAGCAACAATTTCTAATTCTAAGTCCAATTGTCAACCAACATATCTAATACCACACACAAGTTCATTCACTCTTTGCATGAAGGAAGTAATGTTCTCATCATCACCCATTCTCAACATTTCATATTTTCCTTTTAGAATTTGCAACTTAGCAATCTTCACATTAGCATCACCTTCATACAAATTTTCCAACTTTTTCCAGATCTAATAAGAAGTTTTTAGATCCATAGCATTTGTCATCTTAAAATCATTCAAAGCACTCAAAAATGCTTCCTTAGCTCTGGTATTGTACTCAACATCCATAATCTCAGCAATAGTAGAAGGACCATTCTATGCTAGGATAACATGTACCTATTCCTTGTAATGTTCCAGTAGGGTTCACCAATGCATCTCATATGACACTCCATTTGAGTCTTCCACAAAGAATAATTTGTTCCATAAAATCTCAGATTATCCTTCTTATATGTCACCATCCCAAATCACCTCAAGCTATTAAACTTCCTCCAAGGAACTAGGATCTGATACCAATTGTTGAAAACACAAGGCCAAACAACTGAGAGGGGGGGTGAATCAGTTGTCACAAAAATTTAAACTTATTAACCTTATTCTTAGATCTAATTAATAACCATGAAATGATAAATCATCAACACATCAAAAACACAAATAAAACCAAGATTTTTTATGTGGAAACCCTATTAGGGGAAAAACTACGGTGGAGGTCAATCCACAAGATTATGCCCTATTAAAAGTATAAAGAAGAATAAATGGGGAATGCACATGCATTCAAGAACACTACCTAGAGCTCACTACTCAAATACAACAAGACTTACTACCCAAAGGAAGACACACTATCTTAAAGAAACATTTGGATTACATCCGTAGGATTTTGAAATAAAAAAATAGCATCTGCTAATACCTAATTACAATTTCAATTAAGCACATGAACACTTCCTCACACTCTACTCACTCTTGTTCACACTCTCTTCTACCTTTGAATGATTAGGACATTATTCACACATATTATATAAACACATGCCTTCAAATTGAATAAACAATTGCTTATATATATCCACAACAAGAGATTAAATCATTACATGTCAGGTTGAACAAAAAAGAAAAATGAATACAAACTGTCAACCCAAAACAATAAATAATTTTCAATACAAATCGACCAATGTCGGCCACAACATAATGAAGACCCAAAACAAAATCCTCAAACATGAAACACTTTCAAAAATTATTCCTCGAATATCCACAACACACTACCATCACCTTGTCAGCCATGAACATGAAAAACATGAACACATAAGAGAAAATCACCAATCATGAGCACAATGATCAATGCGCAAATGCAACACAAATAGATCATGATCTAGAAACATCCACGAGCATCATGAATCACCAAAGAAATATCCACAATTATTGAAATTACTAGAATCACATTATCTTCATTCAGGAACACCAACTGAAGCAATAGAAAAACTATCGGAACACAAATACTCATAACTTGATCAAATCTTCATGCAGATCTCTAAAACTTAACATGGATAAACTAGATATATTAAAAAACAAACCCTTTAATCCACAACATCTGATCATCAACTTACTGAGCTCGGCAAAATACTGAGCTTCACTTCACCATTGACAACCTACAATTTATTCCATTACAATTTTCTCAATATCGTCAGCATATACAACCTTAGAGACATTAATTCCAATAGTGTTGACATCAATGACAACCACATATCAGCAACATCCAGTAGATACTATTCAAAGGAGATGTTATGTATAGTACTGTCATGTAAATTCATGGTAGTGATAGGTTCTTTAAGAGGTGTACCATCTAGTTCTATTAATGTATATTCTCTAGACCCATATTTTTTATCAATTACAATAGTATAGAAAAATACGTCCCTTTATGTTTTCACACTTGTTTGGGCCCTCCCTATTAAAATTGAGATTCTTTATGCTTTAATTGGTCCTATTTTACATCCACAAGCCTATTTAATGCATTTTTCTCAAGATAATCCAAACTTAACAATTAAAAAATCATAATTTAATGTTTGAGGTTATGTGTTCGAAATTTAGTGATCTGGGACTCATATTCCACCTTGGGTGTATGGGTCTTGTCTAGGTCTTGGGACCTAACTTTAAATGGTTCATTAAACAAGACACTTCTTGGAGTTTGTGTCCTGGGTTTGAGCCATTTGGAATCATATGCCATAACTAGCATATGAATCCAACATTAACCAGGACTTATTTTAAACCAAATTCTTGGCAATTTTTTTTATCCTAGATCTAATGTCGACTTGTAGTGTTGTAATTTTTTGAAATTAGGCATAAACGAGTATAAATACAAGGTTATTTCACATATTTTCATCCTAGAATTTCATAAGAAATCATGAGTACTTTCACAAGAGCATTGAAGAAAATTTCTAAGGCTTTCAAGGGAAGATTTATAGAAGATTATTGCAACAATCAACAGTCATTTCATCAGGTCAAAGATTTAGTGCATCATGCAAGTGGTTTTGAGCTAAGGTTGTGATGTATTGTTCAAGATCAATTCAAGTATTCAAAAGCATTATCTTTCATCAAGAATCATGATCAATATCTGCATCCATTGAGGCCACTTCATGCGTGTTTGCAAATCTACAAGGTTTCAAACAAGGTTCTATTGTTTCATCTTATGTTTCATGTTTCATTTCATTCATGCTTCATTTCTCATTAAGGCCAAAAGGGTGTTTGACCATGGAAAACCTTCATTCCCTAAAAAAATAACTTTTTTCCCTCCCTTTGTATGTTGCACATTTATAGGTTGAAGAAAAAAGTGGATTTGAAGCCTTCAAAAATACCAAAATTGTTAAATTACAAAGTTTCCATAAGAAGTTGTCAAGGCTCACAGAAACTCAAATTTAGAGCAAGATATCCAGCTTATTTACATGAAACCAGTGGGAAAGTGTGTATTTAATCCATCTTTAGAGGCTCACAAAGTTTTCATTAAAAAAAATTCTCCTAGGACACTTTTCACATTTTTGGGATACTTTGCAACTATTTGGGCATATGAGTACCAATACAAACTTTCTTCCAATTTTTTGTAGATCCATATTAGTTACCAAGAGATTCCAGATTCTTCCCAAACAACCTAGACTAGGACTAAATCACCTAGCTTGGCGTATGATTCCTAGTGCACTTTGAGAGCAACAAAATTTAGGGTTTTCATATCTTCTTTAGACATCTCCTATCCTCCATGTACTTTTTTTTTTCTTTGTTTAGTAATTTTATTTCATGTTTCAAGTTTCTAGGGTATAGTGAATTAGTGTTTTCATTTCTCCTCTGAAGCTTCATTTTAATGGTGATCCCCCATTTAATCACACCTAAGGAAGCATCCTACTCTCCCTAATCCTTCCCTCAATTGAGTCACTTGGTTGAGGGATCTTGGTTTCCCAATTATTAAAGTGTGAAATAGGCCCTAAGTTCTATCTCCCTAAAGGTGGAACTCGATTTTCGTTTAATCATTTTGGTGAACTTGACTTTTGGACCCTTTATTTCTAATTTGGAGAACATTGTAGTCCTAGATCTAGCTTCCATTAAATTTGCATTAGATTTTCATTATTTAATTTGTATTTAGTACTTCTAAACATTGCATTAGTGAAAAGTGCATATAGATTGCATTTTTGCATCTTAAATCATTTAATTTCACTAAAAATCTATAATTACAAATAGTCAAGTCAACATACAACCTATAAACCCTAGAATCAACTCAAAATTTCTTGATTCAAGTTTAGAAATGCTAATAATGACTCATTTTCCCATCTGTGAAATTTAGTCCTAGTATAGGTTTTTTCTTCTGATTTTTTGGTATTCTATGCTGTCTATTTTTCACTATTTGAACTTTTCAAAAACCCTAAGTGGGACTCATATTCCAATTTTGGAAAATGATTCCATGGAGGTCTACAAAAATAAACTTTTCTAAGATTTTGTGTACTTTATAGGCTTGCTAGTAACCTACTTTATTAGTATGGAAAGTTTCAAAACTTTATGTTTTATGTATCTAGGTCAAATTACCCATTTAATGTATTCATTTTTAAAAGAATTTCAAAAATTCATTTCAATATTACAAATCATTAGATCTATTGAACATTTTTTTACATTTTGAATCATTGCATAAGTTGGATAGATCACTTTATACAATGTTAGTATATTTTATTTTCAAGTATACCAATGTTAGTATATTTTATTTTCAAGTATACCACAAAAAAGTTAATCAACAAGCATGTTTGTCATTCATCCAATATATTTACTAGTAATGAGAGTCTCTTAGTGCAAGAGAGTAAAAATGTTAATACTTTCCTTAATTCCACACCCCCTCCTATCTCTCCTATTTGTGGGAATGATGTAATAGAAGAGGATGCAAGCATAGACAATCATGAAACTCATAGTTTTTCTTCTCATGATACCTCTCCTATTAGTGACAAAGCTATCTTGATGAAAGAAGATATAATCATTGGGAATCATGAAAGTCTTGGTTTTCCTTCTCCTCCTCCCCCTTGGGAAGATATTATGACAAAAGAAGATGAGATCACTGCCACTACTTTAGTCTAAATTAATCTCTCAACACCTCACCTACTTGTGAGAATGCTCTAGTGGAAGATGATACAATCATGAATGATCATGAAAATCACATTTGTGAGGAGGACATTTTGGTGTTAAAAGATATAATGATTGAGAGCTATGATAATGCTGCCTCTCCCACTTGGGAAGACATTATAGGACATGTGGATGTAATTGTAGATAACCATGATAATCACATTTGTTCTCCTAATATCTTTCCAATTGTGATGAAGATAGTTTAGTGTTCTAAGATACACTTATTGAGATTCATGAAAATCTCATTTTTCCCTTTCCTAAGGCTCCTACCATTTGGATAGATCTATTTGAATGAAAGGATCCAATCAATGATAAGCATGACAATGATAGTTTTTCCTCTCTTAATGCCTCCCCTATTGGTGATGAGGTTAATTTACAAAAACTAACCATGGAATGTGATGAACATCTTGGTTTCTCCTCTCCTAAAATCCCTCCTACTAGGATAGATATTATGGCACAAGGGAATGAGACCTTAGAGAAAAAAGATGAAATCATGGAAAATCACAACTATAGTGTAGTAAAATGCATACCCTTGCATTTTCACACTTGTTTGGGCCTGCCTTGCTTTATTTATCCTTATTTATTTCTTAATTGGTCCTATTTTGTATCCACATGCCCTATGAACTATATCTTTTTTCTCACTAATCCCAACATTTTCCAATGAATAAATGATAATTTTATGATTTCATCTCAGTGTCCCTAATTTTTGGGTCAAGACTAAAATGCCACCTAGGGCATCTTTGTCCCCCAAAGGTATTAGGACCCTAATTTTGAGGCATCTTAAATGGGCCCCTTTTTGGTTTTTGTGCCCCAAGTTTCATGACTTGGGACTAAGACGTTGCCTAGGGAATCTTAGTCCCCCTTGAGTTATTTTTTGCACTTTAATTTCAAATTCTATTGGGATTTAGCCTCCTTTATTTAATGAATTCATATGTTAGCTTGGTGTGGTGTAATTTTGGGATATTAAGCATAAATAAGTATAAATACAAGGTTTATTCTCTCATTTTCATATACCTAGCAATCATAACAAGCAATCATAGCATACAAGTATTTAAGCATTATAGCATTCAAGAGAAATTCTATCAAGCATTTGGAGCCATCATCAAGATTCAAGTATCATTTCAAAGATATTCTTGCATCATGTGTGTTGTTGTGCTAACATTTATGATGTAGGTTTTTGATTCAAGAAAGAAATTCAAGTCCATATTCATTAAGCATTCCTTTGATTCAAGATCCATATCCATTGTAGCCATTCCACACAAGTTTATAGATTTTACAATAAGGGATTGGTGAGTTGTAGCATTGCATGTTATTCATTCATCATTTCCCTTCACTATTCTATTTCATTTCAAGTTTTAATTACCAACAAGGGGTTTGACCAAGGTGTGGACACAAAAATTGTACTCCCTTCTGGAGAGAGTACAATTTGTGCCCTAATTTGGACCTATCTTGGGCACCGTTGCATTAATATATTTGTATGGGAGCTCATTCAACTTTCACCAACAATCAAACTTCTCTTCCATGAAATGTTGGAAATACAGAAGGAAGAGATACAATCTTACATAAAATTGAATTGTTTAATATCCTCCTCTCATCCCATGCAAGCCACCCACTCACAAATCACCTCCCTAAATATGAATTACCCCCACTTGAGATTCAAAACAAGAAAGATCCCTTAATGATAAAGGTGATCATTAATGAAACTATAGTTAGGCACACTCTCATCAACAATGGATCAGAAATTAATGTTTATAGCATGGACCTCCTACACAAACTTGGCATGGACAAAAATATTATTCAACTTAATGATGTTCATATTTGTGGCTTTGACAATGTTCATAGGTAACCACTTGGGATGATCACATTACCTATTGAGGTCGGACCTGTAGTGTTTCCTACCTCTATTCATATCATGCAAGATCCTCTTCCATACAATCTTATCCTAGGGAGACCATGGATTCATGCTATGAAATGAGTCCCATCTACCCTTCACTATGTCATGAAGTCTGAATATAACAACTAGATATACATGATTGATGTTGATGAGTGAAGTTATGTGTCAACTGATCACAACACTTCCAACTCCCCTAATCCTTTCATTCCTAAATCCAAACTTGAACCTACACAAGTTGGTCCTAACTCTTCACCTACAAAAATCCTTTTTTGTGATAATGGGGGGTTGTTAGATTCTACACCTCCTTTCCATAACATTTCCAAAATCTCACCCTCATGGTCCAAAAGTCATATACAACACAATTCATTTTTTGACACAAGCCCTAATAGTGATTGAAGTTTCACACCTACCTTTAATGGAGGGTGTACAATATCCCACTCTCAACCCAAGAAACCTTGTATTATACTATATTATATTATATTATAATATACTTATAGTATATTATAATATACTTATAGTATATTATAATATACTATAAGTATATTATATTATATTATACTTATAGTATTTTTATTTTATTTTAAATTATTTAAAATATTATTTTGTAAAAGATTAAAGAATTAAAGAATTATTTTATTTTTTGAACTATTTTAACTTATTTATTTGCACTTTTAGAATTAATAATCTTTTATGTTTTACATCTTGTGTACATCCTTTAATAGTTAGTTTTATACATTTTTTAATAGTTATTTTATTTTACTTATAGTATTTACACATTTATAATTAATAATCTTTTATATTTTACATCTTGCATACATCTTTTAATAGTTCGTTTTAAATCAGGATGTTAACACAAAAGATGTATTTGTAAATCTCACAAAAGTATTTTTCAAAAAATAACAGTTGATAAGTGCAAATAAAATAAGTTAAAATAATTTTAAAAGTAAATAAAATAGCTCTTTAACTAATTATTTTTTACAAAATAATATTTAAAATAATATAAAATAAAAATAATATAAGTATAAACATTGGAGTTTTATAATTATATTATATACTATAATTTAATATTTTAATCATATTATAGTATAATAAAATATTTTAATAATTAGTTTTAAATCTAAGACATAAAATATATTTATAAATTTCATATTAAATATTTGATAAATATAAATAAACTAACTTAAATTATTCTAAAAATAAATCAAATAACTCTTTTACAAATTAATTTTTTATAAAGTAATTTTTAAATAATTTAAAATAAAATAAAATAAAAAATTATTTACTAACTTACTATTTTTATAATTAAACTTTTAACTTAAATTCTCAAAACACATACCAATAAATTTTAAATTTTAATAGTGACTTGCTTTAATATTTTTTTAACCCTAAAAACTATAGACACGTAGGAGGTATTGTATCCGTACAACACTGACATACTTGCTGCTGTACTGGGTACAGATTGGTTTATGATGCATGCATCCAACATCCATGCCTTGGTAGAAATTATTGCCTCTATAGATAGGGAGTTGGCTACGTAGCCTACAAAACCCAATGTGCATCCCATGGGCTGCCATGCTATGCCCATCCTGCATAAGTACACCCCAACGACATACTCTAATGTCAAACAAAGTACATAGCCTATCGTGTTTTTTTAATAGACTGTGAGTTAATGTACATTGTACTTCCTTATCTCTTTTTGTGAGTTGTGCATTATATGTGCAATATAATTTTTTTGTTCTTTAAAAAATTATTCTCTATTTTTTAAAATTCCTAAAAACTGTTATATATTTAAAATCTTAAAAATATAAAACAAAATTTTTGCTCTTTAAAAAATAATTTTATTTTACTTTGAATTATTTTAAATATAATTAATAAAATAATTTTGAAGTAATTGTTATATACACTTAATAAAAATAAATAAAATAAAATATCAATTTTTAAAATATGATTGATAAAATAATTCTTATACACTAAAAATATCTATATATATATAATATATCAAGTTTTAAAATATATGTAATAAAATAATTTTTAAAGAATAAAAAATGTTTCATACTTAATAAATAAAATAAAATAAATATATCAATTTTTAAAATACAATTAATAAAATATTTGTGAAATAAAATGAAATAATTATTAAAAGATAAAAAAAGATATATATATATACATATAATAATAATTTTAAAAAATTTTTTTAATTTTTTTTTATTAATTATATTTTTTGATTAAATTTATCTACTTCACACACACACATATATATATATATATAATTTATTAATAATACATATAAAATATGCCTAAAGATATCTTTCTCATGTGTCTATTGTACTTTAATGTGGCTAATTAAGATTATAATTACTTTTAGCTAATACGAGATTAAGGTTAGGGTTAGATATATATTTAGTTAGGGTTGGGGTTAAAAATAGTGTCAGTATTAGTTTATTATTAAGTTTAGGGTTAGAGTTAGAGTGAGAATTATTGTTAAGATTGAATCATAACCCTAATCTAATCTTGGCGTAATATGACACTATTAAATAAACTCTAACTCTAACCCTAAACTTAATACTGACACTATTTTTAACCCAACCCTAACTAAATATATATCTAACCCTAACCTTAATCTCGTATAGCTAAAAGTAATTATAATCTTAATTAGCCACATTAAAGTACAATAGACACATGAGAAAGATATCTTTAGGCATATTTTATATGTATTATTAATAAATTATATATATGTGTGTGTGTGCTAGTAAGTATTTAATAAATAAAATAAATATATCAATTTTTTAAAATATAATTAATAAAATAATTAAAAAATGAATGAATATTTTCTTAAAATTATTATTATATGTGCATGTATATATATATCAATTTTTTATCTTTTAATAATTATTTCATTTTATTTCACAAATATTTTATTAATTGTATTTTAAAATTGATAATTTTCAAATCACAGTTAATGGTATTTCACAAATATTTTATTAATTGTATTTTAAAAACTGATATATTTATTTTATTTTATTTTATTTTTTTCAAATCACAGTTAATGGTATGAGACAAAAGACATCGAATCAGAAGAATTACAAATGATAGACGAAGCACGTTTGCTGTACCTGAACTTTGTGATGGAACACGACATTTTTATTTATTCGTCAATTAATTTAGATACCATTTCGCTTAGTGAGTCCTTGGAGTAACCCTTGTTTAAGTTTTTTGGCCCATGCTATTAATGCAAGGTGGGATTTATGTGTCGTGCGCTTGGGTTGGCACTGCCGTGTGATAAGAAATAGTTGATTTGTTAAAGACTAGGTCTGATTTACGACAGTCAAAGCATTGAAAGGATTATTGACGAGTCACATTTCTGGCAACTGACACTTCAAGCAGGGGAGAAGACCCAATAGCCGGACCCAATAGCCGCCAGGGCTAATTTCGCGCAATCATAGAATTCAAACCGTATGTTGAATGGAAAAAAAAATTATGGGTTTTTTTCGCACATGAGTTAAGTGCTTATAACTAAGGTTTTAGCTTCTAGGCAATTCGATTGAGTGTGGGAGCATTGGATATGTGCTCGGAGGTAAAAAAGTCACCTTTTAGAGGGCTGTCCCAATAGCCGCTTGCTCTAATTTCAATCAATTATAGCTGTTTTAGCACTTAAAATCCACTTAAATCAGTCACTTTAGCACTTAATGAGCGGCTATTGGTGTCTTTGTAATTAGTTATTCAATAACATAAAGTTTTTTAATGGATCAAAGTCAATTTTTTTTGGGGGGGTTAAGTGAACATGGAGGTGGCGGTTATTCAATGGCCGGTAGCTACTGGGTCTTCTCCCCTAATCCATATCTTTTGTTAAGATTTGGTGATATGCAGGTTCACGGGATTGCACTGTACCTTTGAAGTTCCTTTTGTTTTTTCAGTCTTTCTTCTGTTCGAGCCAGTTCGAAGGGAGCGTCTTGGAACGGCACTTCTGTCCGTCCTAGAAAAAAAAACAAATCCATGCCTTTGCTGCCTTACATGAAGTCTATGCCGCGGGCCACTCCGTGCAATCTTTTCCTATAGGACTGACAGAACGAATGCAGGGAGGGATTTATATGTCGTGGCGGGTTGTCTAGGTCCCCTATAGGATTCCACACGACCTTTGAAGTTTCTTTTACATTTCTCAACACGCCATGTCCCTGCACTTATTTCTGAATTCATGGAATGGAATTTAGTCTTTTTATTTTGTTTTTTCAATCAATAGCATTTTGTTTCCACAGTCCATAGTAGTGTTCTTTAAGATTTGGATAAAATGTGCATTTTTACATCGTTTGGATCATACTCCATGATCCATCATCGGAGATAAGCGAAAGAGAGGATATTTTATAATAAATGTATAATAACTTGTTAATCATCCTCTTTTTTATGGATATTTTATATTGTGGTTCTTAACTGGTTGTGGTTTAGGTTATACCATACTGCATATTGGCACATTTTTTGTGAGTCTCACGCTTCCCAACCCTCTCAACCCCTCTCCTTTATATCCAAGTCTGCTATCTCATTTTTCACTTCTCTCTTTCTGCTTTTCATCCTGATGATGGATCATGGAGTATGATCCGAAACGTAGATGTAAAAAAATGCACAGTTTATCAGAAATCTTAAAGAACAACACTCCCTTCTACATATTACCTTTTGTCACAACTATGTTCTTAGGAGATGCAAATTGTGTTAGGTGAGTATTAAGTGTATTGTGTGAATTGTGAAATGTGAGTAAATGAGTAATAAAACCAAACAATCAATTAAACGAATTATATTAGAGAATTGAATCACAAAACTAATCAGATTGAAACACAACAAATTCCCTAAAATTATTCCATTGTTTCCTATCATCAGGGATTCATTAAATTATAATGGCTCTTAGATTTGTGTATGCACTATGGCTGTTAGAATGACAACCTGAAGAACAGAATGTTGGAAATGCAGTAAATCTATTCCTACACAATGATTGAATTATATGATATGTTGTAAATGATAATGGTGATATGATAATGGATATAATGCTAAAGACTATGATGCAAATTTTGTATAAAAAATGAAATGATAATGGAAATGTAGCTAATAACTAAGCCATGGTTGTGCTAAAATAAATGCTTCTAAAATCCTAATTACTAAATGCTCAGATGCTCTCAATGCTCAAAGTGTTCTAAGGTAATTTCTGCAGAGTAAGATTTCTCAAAGAGGGGATATGAAAAGCTATAGAATGATGCTATATTTATAGGATTTCCAAGGCATATTGTGATGTAGTAGCAACCAATGATTAAGATTTTAGCTGGAGAGATGAATGGTGGAGAATGAAGAAGTTAGAGGGAATCATGGAGATGGTTCCCTTTAAAAGAACACCATGCCAAGTGAGAGAGAGAATGAAATGATGGAGAGAGCCAAGTGTCTCCAATTTGTTTAAAAATTTGTTGAGGATATTTCCAATTTATGTATTAAGGATATTTAAATTCATGAGACACTTCATGAAGTGGCAAGAGGAAAAGTTAGAGACTTGTGACTAAATTCAAATTAGGAATTATTCAAATTTAGTGAGAAGATATTATTTAAATAAAACAAACTATTGCAATTTGTTCATTTAATTAAAATTAGAAGAATGTGATTTAAGATGGAAGAATTAGAAACTATATAAATAAATTTAGAATTTATTTTTAAGTAGACAAAATAAGAGGTTCATTAATTAAATAACTTGTTTTAATTAATTATCCTGACCGATTTTAGGTGTATACATTTTTCCCCTCTTTGAAGTGATGTGTTTACACATTGCTTCAAAGAAAAATTTGTTGATGACATTGACAAAAAAAAATCGATATGCCCTAGACGTTGATTTTTGAGTGGGTAAACCAACAAAAGTGATTTACAATTCAAATGAGGAAGGAAAACTTGTAAAAAATGACCCCATGGCAAAAAAATTGATTATGTAGGTTCAAATGAACTAGTTGGTTTGAACGAACCAAAAAAGGGTTCGCTCAAACCAAGATTTGAGTGAACCCAATTAATGCATGCACATACAAAAAACAAATTAAAACCCCTTTTGGGGAGGGGGTTTGTTCAAACCCCCCTTTGGCCTCATTCTCCCCCTTACGCACTTTGAAAGTCCAATTTTTTATGCTTCGAAGCTCGGGTTGAGGATGAAAATGGAGGAGACTTCACAAACCCAACTGGAATCAGGTAGTCCTCGGAACGAGCTATCCAACAACTATAATTTTAATATGTTTTGGTTTTATTGTGTATTTATTGTTTTAGTTTTATTAAACATAGGTTTTTCACCAAAAATCAAGTTCTATGTTTTGCACATGTGGACAAATAACAGATTATCAAAAAAAAAATTGAAAAATATGAGTGCACCAGATATTGAAGTCCTTGATCCAACAAAAAAAAAATTAATTTTGATACATACAAAAAAAGTTATGTATTATACGGTCGCGCTATGTCTGAATTGTAATTGGTTTGACTTCAAAATTTTATTAAAGAAAAAATATTCAATAAAAAAATATCTAAGTGGAAGCACTAGATATCGGAGTTACAAATCTAAGAAAAGAATTAGAATTTTACCTTTCATGGAAAAAAAAATTTGCGTTATACGGTGAGTATCACTTTTTAAAAATGTTGTTTTCTGAAGAAAAAAAAACTAGTTTCAAGAGAGATGGAAAAAGAAGTGCAATTTGATTCAAAAAAATTTGAAAAAAATATATTTAGAATCTACAGACAAAATGTCATGAAACTCTAGTTTGCATCATCTTCAAATTCCTTATGGTGTAGCCGCTATAGGTGCTTGAAAGTGAAGATTTAGTTAAAAATAATAATTTCAGTGTCCAGTTTGGCCAAAAATTGTAAACCAATGAATTTTTAATTTTTAATTTTTAATTTTTTTATGATTTGATGATGATTTCAAATTTTATGACATAGAGATGATTTATCTCCTGAAAAATGATGTTGAACCTACTAGGTGATGAGTTGATTAATTAAGCCCCTTTGAAAAATAAAATAAATCAATCTCATTAAAAATCTGACTTAATCACCCTTTAAAAGGTTAAAACAATGTGATTTAAACTAATTTGTGCATTTGCATTTTGAAAACTTGGATTGATTGAGTGAGTTGAATTTTTTTTGAGCAAAATGGTGATTCTAATCCAGACACACCGATTCAAGCGTGTGCAACGTCACAATCGTCCGACTGCGTATGGACCTCTGATACGTACCCCAAAAAACTTCCTCGTAAAATTTGAATCTCATTTTTTTCTCATTTTTCACGTTTAAATTCTACCTTTTCACATTTTAACACATTAGGAACCCGATGTAGTGCATTTGGTCGCTATTATGACACATACAATAGATTAGCACATAGGGTATGTTTTGTAGCGCATAGGTTGAATTCTTTACCGCATGGGGAAAAATAACATATAGGTGATATTTTGTAGCGCATAAAGTCATTTTTTAGCACATTCGATGAAGTAGTGCATTTAGGTCAAGATTTAGTGCATCCATTGAATTTTGTAGCATTTTGTGTATTTTGGTGAAATCCCCAATTTCTACATTCAATGTAAGCCCAAATGTTATGACTAATGTGTTATCATCTCTTTGTGCAAAGCAACAAATTCATTACGTACTATCCTTGCAACAAGTTATTCTATGTCAAAAAAATTATTGTTTATTATTTGATGATCGTTTCAACTTTTGGATGTCAAGGGAGTCTATTGATAATGTGTTAAGAGGCTAAATTTAATATTTTGAAGTCTATTTTTTTTTATTCATAATACGCAACAAAGTTGAATGATTTATATTAATATCAAAAAATTTACATCGTTTTTGGCCCATCTTGGAATTGGGCAGATTCAAATGACACCAAGTGCCTTCAACCATCTTTACAAAATTACAAAAAACAAGCCAAAATTTCACCAATGATCACCTAGCTTAGACAGAGACATTAACAAAAAACTACATCATAGTTACCCACCTGTAGCTACCCATCAAACTTATTCATCATAGAACTTGGTGGTTTCCACCAAATTGGCAAATGCCCGACACCACTCGGGGCCTTTTGTCTCATTCAAGCTCAACCGTCTACACAGGAAGTTGTAGCCTATGGTTGCCCATTTCCTATGGTGCTCCAAGCCTTCTTCCTTCACATCCAGGATGAAGGGAAGCCACTCCACCTCTGCTCCTTGCAAGAACATCCTATCAATGTCGTCCGACAACAGAATTCCAACTCCCAACTACGCCACCGCCACCATGTCTACGTCATCAACCAAAATCATTGCTTTGAAAACCATCCTGAGTAGAACCAAACACCTCAGCTTCAATAGATTTAGGTCTAGCAGCGACGCCAGAAAATAGGAGGCAATAGCTGTGTTTTCTCTTCTCTGATTGTTGGAAAAGCAAAACTTCTTCTTGATCACCATCCTCACCGCTTCCAAACACAATGTCTTTATTCAAACAAATTTTCTTGAGCTTTTGATTTGTGATAAAGCCAAAGAAAGTAGATTGCTTCTCGGAACATCGGAGCTTTATTGACCTATCCATTGTTGAGGCTTTGCTCCATTCT
This sequence comes from Sequoia sempervirens, assembly GCA_007258455.2. NCBI lineage: Eukaryota > Viridiplantae > Streptophyta > Pinopsida > Cupressales > Cupressaceae > Sequoia > Sequoia sempervirens. Next base: position 123,703 of record VDFB02268914.1, on the reverse strand, counting down.
TAATGTTTCATGTCTTAATATAGTTGTTCAACTTTGAAACAATTGAAGAGCCATCTCTTTTTCATAAATTTGATCTTCCTCCAACCCAACTACCCCTTATCTCCATATGGCTACCCGGAGGTGGCATTCAATTCTCCTTAGCTGGGGCATACTTCAATTTCCAAATGTTCTATCTTGGACAAGCTTTGTCGTAAACTCTCATCATTGCCCGTCCACTAGTATCGCCTCCCCAATCCAATTTTCCTATTCCAATGCCACCAAATTTGGCAAATTCACTCCACAGCCGCCAATTTTGAGTGCATTTAATGTTTCAAGTCCCTGAATGTGGATGCGGTTCGTGTAAATCTCATTTGCAATTTATATTTTGAAGTCTTAATACCTATTATTTTGAGTTATTGTGAGATTTTATCTTGTATTTTTATCACATTTTATGATTGTTTTAAAAGCAAAGGTGTCTATGAGTTAAATTGGGATGTTTTCAATTGGGTTAAATTGGGGTATTTTCAATTTATTGGAGCTCTTGTAGAAGGCCCAAGAGGATGTGAATAAATTTTGTAAGCCATTTTTAGTGATAAATGAGTATTTATTCACAATTTTCTAAAGGATTTTTCTTGTGGAATTTCTCCAAACATATTCCTTTCGTGTGTAGTGTTTCAATTCTATTATTCTCTTATTTTTAAAACTTTTTGCTTTAAGTTTTTGGTCATTTCCTTTCACAATCAAAGACTAATAAATCTATTATTGACATGCTAATTTAGAAACATCCTTCTAGTTTTCAATAACTTCTCACAATCAAAACTAATAAATCAATTGTTGACAAGCTAGTTCTTCAAGAGCAACAATGAGTTACTTTCCCTTGGACTTGAGTTACTTTAGACTTGGCTTCACATAGCATATGTATCTAAATGTTAGAAAAAAAAAAAAAAAAACATACATTTTGAGTTTTGATTTATTTGCTCTCAACTCTACAAGTGTATTTTTCATCTCTTCCCTATAAAAACATGTTTGCCTTTGTCTTGTTATTGCATTATTTGCTGCCAATCACAACTTCTTGGTTATTAATTGCAGAATAGATATTTATGAAAATCTTTACATTTATAAGATTGTTAATGGAAGCATCTAATTGCATAAAAGAGTTCAATATATTAATAGGGTTTTGTTAGAATGGTTGTTAATTTGAAAGATTCATATGTATTTTGAAAATCATTATTTCTTAAAATTTGACAAAAAAATTTGTTAGTTATGTTCTTTTAAAATTTCATATATTTTTATTTCATTTAAATTTCTTACTAATGTTATATTAAACACAGCATGATATTGATTTTAATATTTAAATTTTTTGAATGTATTTTGTATAAATAAATAATAATAATAATAATAAATAAATAAAATTAAATCATCGAATTTTATCAAATGATCAAATTTATATCAAAATTACATTTTTTTTTCAAATTACCAGTTTTAAAATTATGATGTCAACGCTAACAACAAAATAAACATCATTACTTTCATGATTTAATCCTTATTAATGAGAGTATATATACATAGGACCAATTTAGAATTTAGCTAGGTAAGTTCTACTAATATCTATTTTAAATAATTATAAATAAGAGGATCACATCAAAAAGATGTCGAATCATAACAAGAATTCACAAACGCTTTAAAGATGAAATGTAATAATACATACATTAATCAATCCTATATACACCGAAAACTCTTCTGAACTCTACTTCCTCCTTTTTCCACCCTTTTTGTTTCCCTTCGGCTTCTTCTGTATCTTTTGCTTATTTTTAGATTGGACTGTTTGATTTTGAATGATCTGAGCGTAAGTCCGGGTGCAATCTTCGAATACAGTCTTAAATCTGCTCAATCTGTCCCTACTCTCCTGTAATCTGGTAGAGGTGTAGCCTATAGCATTATTCTCTAGCCATTCAATGTCACACTCTTCATGCTTCGCATAGCTGCAAATCAAATAATGGGGGCACCTCTTTAGACTAGATAACTGAGAAATCAAAGTATGCTACTATAAGCTAAGTATCTTCTGCTTCTCCTATTTTGTACTGTAATTCAAAAAAAATAAAATAATCTGGTGCAGGTAGAGCATATGTACAAGATCACTGACCGACCTTGGATGGAGGAGTTCAGATAAATGCAACAATTCTTCACTGATATTATGCATTTCCTGGAACACGTCACTTTCTTCATCAGGGCAAACCTTTCGTTGCTTTACCTTTGGTATTGCGGTCTCTATCAGGACCAAGAATTCGTCAACCTCAGCCTGCATCGATTGTTCAAATTATCAGAGATTGTTATACATCTAGTTGAGCTTTTGGGGGTTAACGAGCTAAAACGAAAAAAATATTTTTATACCTTAAGAGGGCAAGCTTTTGAAATAAAAGTCTCTTTATAAGAAGCATTTTTGATCCCTTGGAAAACCCTGCAAGCTTCCTGGATGTATTTGTCTTTAATAGATAGTGTCTCTTCAAGATGACTATTAGAACAAGACGCTGCAGACTGATCATCTAGTTCAAACTCGCAGGATGCTTTGATATCTTCAAGTGATGAAAACGGGATATTCTTGTCTCTCGAGCCAGAGACAACTCCAAAAGAATCACCCCTTTTCTGTTGGTCAATGCTACCGGAGTCCACTATGGATTTAAAGAGAGCATCCCCTTTCTCTTGTTTATCTCTGATAGATTTTGCATTGTCAGAAAAACTCTCATCCTTAAAAGGTTCTGAAACATGCTTTGTATTAGTTACAAAAATATTACTATTTGATGGCTGCCTCTTCGTTTTGCCATGCATCAGAAGCTCTTCACTCTTCATATCTCCATCCCTTTCATTTAAAGCAATCGTATTACCCTTATCCTGAAAGATGGACTGAAGTAGAACTTCCTTACATTTAATGCTCTCGGGTCCAAGAACAATGAAATCAGCAGTGCTGCTCTCAACCTCGGAACTTTTACCTGAATCAATCATCACCAATGGGTTACCAATATCTCTCATTAACCGAGAGCAGTGAATCAAAAATGCATCTCTGCTCGGGCTGTAATTTTGTAAAATTTGATGCAGCTTTCCTTCAAATTTAGGAGGCAGATTCTTTCTGATATGTTTATCTTGGAAGATAGTTGAAAGCATATACATAGCATTCTGATATAAATCTATGCTGTTGACACCCATCAAGCAAAGCATAATGATCAAACGTGTTGCCATCTCTGGAAAATAAGTTTTGCTGTCAATCTTGAAAGTTTTTATCCATGTAAATGTGTCAGTTTTCGAAGTTACTAATAGCTGACGAATTATATCATACATGGGATGATAAAAAATTTCAAGCATTCCCTGGCATCTAGGTAAAGATTGTGATTGAAGTAACCAAGCACAGGAGTAGTTCCCTTGTTCTCCAGTCATAAACTCGACAAAGAAAAACCTTGGCAAAAACAAGACTCCTGATAGATATTCACATGAAGATGAAAAAAAGAACAGCTTTTCCAGTAGATAGAGAAAAACATGTGGAGAAATGTAGTCTCTTTGGTTCTGCCAGTTCTGAAGAGTAGTGCATAAAGCTGTTTCAAAACTTTCTATCAGATTCAGCCTTTTATCCTGCAAACGGTCTCCTGTAAGTGTTTCCATTTGCACCCAGAGCAGTTCATTATTCCAGCAATCATTGTGGTCGAGACTCTTAATAATTTCCTTACCATACTCTGTCACCAGATCCTTGGGCAAAAAGGGGAGCAATACTTGCAATCTTCCAATCTGGCCAAGAGTTATGCCATTATGCATTTTACTTATTATATGGAGAGTTATATCTTTGAGAATCAAACTGCTTGTTGGATTCTCACGCAAAGAAATAAGTTTCTTCACATTTTCATACTGTGTCTTTAATGGGAAAAAGATCTCAAAGAAACATTCTTCAAGGTTTTCAATCCCAACCAACCTTCTTACCTGTCCAAACCCAACCAACAGCTTATCTTCCAAAGCTTTTGAAACTTGATAAATTTGAATTATCAGAGGACCTTTAACAGTAAGGATACAAAGCTGATTTGTGCATGAAAGATAGATCTCTTCTATCTTTTTGAGAACCTGGACTCCAACAGAAAACAGTTCCATCAAAAGAAACTCTTTTGCATGCATACAAAAGTTCTGAATACTGATCTGTGCGCAGTTTCTTCGTCTCTGCAACAGTTCAACCCTCCTACCCTTGAGCCAGAAGGCTTCACTATTAAACACAGTGCACAATCTATTATTTCTGTTCACTCTAGTGCCAAAATATTCACAAGCAAATTCAATGTAGATTTCATCTTCTTCTCTTTCTTGGTGCTTTTCTAGTTTAGAAAGTGAATCAACAGAGGATAACAATTTTTCCTTCCATGAATTCCAAATAAGCATCATTGTTGTTGAAGAGACTCTATTATCCTGCAGCATTTTGGAATTATCAACCCTCTTGAAAAAACTCCTTCCTTGGTCATGCTGAAACACTTTGACATCAGAACGAAGGTGTACGTCAAGAACTTTACGAAGATAAACAACTTCAAAATTGATATTCCTCATCTGCTGTGTGAGGATCATTTGTTCTGCTAACTCAGAGAGACTCTGAGCCTGGCTTGAAAACATTGATGCTTCACAATCAAGGGAATAAAGAACCTGAGGTATATGGTGCAGGTTTTGATTAGCTATTTGTTTTATTTTATCTAAGAGTTCATTCTTTTCAGGAAAGTGCTGTAGCGGCCATCCTTTATTTCCCATTCCCCATAAAGAATTTAACCACACATGTAGTTGAATTGATTTAATTGCTTGTACATATTTTCTTGCTTTTTCTAGCATGGCAGCCTCAATTAACAAATCGCCTTTCATCTCTGCCACCGCTGCAGCCTGTATGAAGTTCCCATTTGCCTCTTCAATTCCCAGAAGTTCATCAAAGTAATCTTTACTTGAAAGAAATGATCTAATTAAGTCCATTGTAGGAAAAGCTTTCACAAATTTCATCATAGACAGGGAATCCTTTTTCTGATGAAAATGAGTTGCACACATTTTAAGATATTCAGTTTCAAGCTTTACACCTTCGCAAATCTCACATTTTCCACAGTTTGATTCACAGTTTTCTTTTTTCAAGACTTGAATAAATTCCAAACCAGTCTCAAATATTTTTCCCTTTATGCAGGCATTTAAGCATTTGGAAACACAATTAGCTCTGGCATATGCACTTGCCGCATCATACCAGCATTTTGCCTCTGCAAAGCAATCTCCTGCATCTTGGAGCCGTGTTTCATCACATTTTTCCATATATATTCTGCCTGTTTCACCAACGAACATAGAACAAATGATTTCGGCACATAGAATGGTAATATCAATATGTGTTCTCAAATAATGATATCAACAAGATAGATTTATAAGAGAATTTGATAATTCATGTATGCAGGGAAAGCAAATGACTTTTGAATCTGCCTGTAAATTTCTTGATTCGATACATGCATAAGGATAATTCAGACTCAAATAGGAGTTAATCCACATCATTCAAGAGTGAGGTTATTTCCCGGTTTAACAGTACCAATAGCCATGACTACTATTCATGGCATTTTGTCATCTTTGCCCCACAAAAATACAAATAAAAACTTTCTTACACTTGTCTGACGATTGAATTCTAAGTTTTATGAATTACAGGATGTTAAAAATTAAATCCTCTAAGTAATGCAGATGTTTTTGCAAATTAGTATCAATTTCTTTGGTAGGCAACAAGAACTGGCATTTACTTCAAGGCCTTTAAACTCTCCTATTATGTCTTATGTCCATTTTGTTGAATGCTAATCAGAGCTACTGTGGCCATCTATAGATCATCAACATCTTACATCATGTAATTTTCCCATGTTGAAAGTAAAACAAGAGATGCTAGAATATCATACTTTCAGCTAAGTTAGGTAAGGTTATAACCTGGTGCCAACATTACAGTGATATGTATCTATAAATGTTAGTATCAAATTCCAGTTATATAATCTTGAAAATCATCATAAGGGGCAATATAACTACAAAAATCAACGTTAACATGCACTATTTAATTACAGTCGACTGAACGGTGGAAAACAAGTGGGAGAAATACTAAATTGCCTGTTGCCATAGATTTACTTGAGGCCACAGATGCAACTAAGATACACACCTAAGCCTGAGACATTTTGTAGGCCACTCCTGAGAACACAATAAGTATTGCAAAATGATCATAACAAAGTTCATTTTCCTCATTTTGAAATCATGGCCAAAGAGATACATTAATCAAACTTCAAAACTCAAAGAGGAAAGACACAGCTGGGTTTTGTCATATGAGATCAACCTTTATTAGCAATTTAGCATCATTAATCTTCATTCAACTAACTCCTACATTTCATGTCAAGAAGCAACTACCCGGATCCTATACCGATGCAATCCTTCTATTATGCAACAGTGTATTCCCTTGCACATTGTTCTTGGTATGTGCGTCAGTAGGATGATGAAATGGTCTTCTCACACTTTCCAATAAGGATCCTTGAGACCGTCTTCAACTTGATAGGTCCCTAAATGGTTGGTGGAATTTATCGTTGGATAAGGCGAAGGTATTATAGTTCCTAAAGAGGAATCTACGACCAGAAATATGGGTATTCAAGTGCCAATTTCTTGTGGATTGTTCTTTGAATCCGTAACAATAGGGAAGAGTAAAAATCACCATATCACACTTTCAATATGGGGAGCCTTAAGAAAATAATATCTCAAATTCACCATGTCTTTCAATGGCTGATGGAGCTTTTTCAATCCGGATCAGTGAAGATGATGTGGCTCCAAGAGTAAAATCAATGATATAATTGGCACTCATATAGCTCACATTGTGTTCAAATGATTTATGAAGACATGATTAGGGATTAACAACGTTTTATACATCATACATGTATTATAGTCCTGTAAAAGATTCGAAAGGACACTTGAAAGGTTCTAGAAGCACCTCAGCATGTAGTTATTGCCCAAACTTAAAAATGATTGAATAATTTATGTAGGTCAATCTCCTAAGTTAGATTATTGGAAAATTGCAACACAAAATTGTATATAAAGTCAAGGTGAGCTCCCCAAAACATGTTCTCACATTTGCTCATAATACCAACACACTAATCGCAGTATCACAGCAAAGTTACAAATCTGTAACAGCGTACATATCTTCTCTCTGATCCTCAATTTGGTATAGAGCATTCATTTGCTTGGAGACTGTCCTACTTAGATCATTTCATCATTCCAGAGAAATATATCATCATTCCTAGTACTGTTTTCAGCCTGTAGAATATGATGACATAATAAATCTGAGATAAATGAGGGGTTGACAGTCGGATGTTTTAGTGATTCTTATATAAAATAGTTCGGAAACAAGAGTCAACTTGTACAGTCATGCATTGTTCCTCAGTATAACAAGTTTACTTTTTATGGCCATAAAGGTTTTTTTACACAATTATTATGGCAGTATGATGAATTTCTTAGATATGGATATTGCATATTTTGCATTAATAACTGCCCTGGCGACCAAGGATGTCAGGATAGCATATCTATGTTTGCATACTGGTTTAAGGACATAACTCGCAATAGTCACATGTAACACCTAACTAATTTCTAGCCTAACGGCATGCCTACGGAACACAAAACTCTCACAAATTCTCCTTGATTGTATAAATCTAATCCATAAATGCATTTTTTTTTACCCAAAGGGAAGAGGATATTCATTAAGGCTTATAGCATGGTGTCCCACTTTTTTCTCTTTCCATGTTCAGGGGCTTACCTGCATGTTTTCCTAAGAGGATGGCCCATTTGCCTATACTTTCTCAAGTTTGTCAAGTATAGTTGGCTTAGGTCCCTTTATACATGCCCTAAAATCAAACACTTCTTATTGCTGGTACTGCAAAGAAGAATTTCTTAACATTTGTTGGAAAAGAAGGGGTGAATAGGACCAATCACTTGTCCTAACTATTAGGAAAATGAAAAAACCATCACTCACTTTCTTCTAAAATGCTTTTATGCTACTGCCATTTAGAATGCACCGCAGGAAAATTCAATTGAGATCTTCTGATGGGTGATTTATGTTGGAAATGTTGTCATTGATGTCAAAATGAAAAAGATGGAGTCATTGATGTCAAGATAAGCATGGCTGAGATTGTTGAAGTTATTGGTGTCAAGGGATAAAGCTCAAAAGCTTAATCAGATCCAGATCGGTTAATGTTCAGGTTTATAAGAATTGAACTTCAGATTCATTAATCAGATCAGTTAGTAAGAATCAAACTTCAGATTCATTAATGTTCAATTATCCAATCGAAGTTCTTCAAGAATTAGCGAAAGAAATAAAGCCGTGTGATTTGTTAAGATGTGAACCAATTAGTTAAAGAGATGCGATTTGTTATGAAGAGAAATGACTTTTTAAAAGAGACATACATAAATCAAGTCAGGCGTCTTTTTGAAAAGCTATGAGAATCTTGTTTATGAAACGTCTGCATCGATTCACTTTTGAAAGGACGTGTTTATTCACTAGAGCAGTTTAATATTTCTTAAAAAGATTTGTGATTGTCTTAAAAGACGTGTTTTGACCACTTCATCTGTTTCGAATCTCTTCCTGAAAGGGCAGCGACTTATCACTTCATAAAAGGACATGCTTCAAGAGATGCGTCTACATTCAAAAAGAAAAGAACAGAGTTAATAATTAAAGAAATGATAAAGGGGAGGCAAACAAAAACAATGAGATGAGATGAGATTAATGTCAAGTTAACTCAGGTTTATTTTATGAAGGGACAGTTTTTGAATAGATGCAAATATAGTTATGTTCTTTCATCTGAAGGTTGCATTGGTTGAGTGACATACATATATGACATCCAAATCAAGATTGGTGTAAGTGGGAGTTTGTGGGAAATAAAAGTTAAATCATCTAAACACAAGCAAGTGTTGATGGTGTTAACCCCAATGGCATTATATTTGGCATTGTGTCAAATGCAAGGTTTCAAGGTATACATGTTCAGTTTTTGTGATGGCATTGTGCAAGGTATTCAGTAAAAAACATCCTGCAAATTATATGGTTGAGTTTGTATTTATACTCCTTGTTTCATGATCAGAAGAAAAGGTTGTTTGCTAAGCTTCTAGCTATAGCTCAATTGGCATTAATATGGTTTCTATGGAAAAATAAAAAGTTTTTTTTATTTGCTAGGCTTTCAGCCATAGCATCCTTTACAAGGCATAAAAAGGGAAGCACCTATTCTTGGCATTTTTTTTTTATGGCATTTTTTGGAAGACCTTCTAGAGGTCACAGGTTCCTTATGTCATAAAATACTTGCACATGTTGATTTGCAAGGTTATTATGATGTTTTGGTTCGATGTTCAAAAGGTAACACAATGATATTTAAGAAAAGGGACATAGTGATAAGGGTGTCAACACATGTTTTTTGAGCACATGGCAAAAGGAATTAGGGCTCGATGGAAAAGAATGTTTAACATGTGAAACTACTTGAACACAAAGACATTGTGTTGGTTATCATTTTGTGTGAAGAAAACTCACAAGGAGTTAGGGTTTGCAAGCAGATGATGACGGTATCTCTTGGACAAGACATTGCTCGAACTATCACTAAGTGAAGAACAGGTAGTTTCTTCCAAGCTGCATTTTCAGGTAATATCCTCCCATTATTTTTTGCTGACAGGTAGTTATCAATTTGATTAGATCTTTCAATGTTAATGATGTCGGCAGTTTTTGCTGAGATTCATGGTATCATTGATTAACTATCTTTTGTGAACAACAATTCTAAAATAATGAAAGAATCCTTGTTTATTCAAAGTGCATTTTCTAAGGAAATGGTTTTGCTGTTTCAGAGGTTAATGATGCCTATTTTTTTGAAACCCTTGTCTGGTTTTTCAAGGCTTTGATTTATTTCCGACAATGGGTAAAGAGACTATAGTTTTATAACTGTTTTGTTGTCAAATGCAGCAATGTGTAGCCTACTTGTCATTGTATACGGGTATCTTTAAGAAACAGTTGTTTTTTATCCATCTCTGTACATGAGCAGTTGGTAACTGAAAGGTTTGTTTTTAGAGGCAGAGTATGATGATTTAAAGGCAATATAAATATAGTGCTATTTGACACTGTAACTGTTGTCTTTTTTTAAAAAGAGAGACATTTTTTATGCTGAGAACATATCTAGAATCACAATGCAAGATAAATTGTAAAAAATGCATTTAATATTTTGAAGACACCATTATGAGTTTTTACGTATTAATGTATTGTTTGTAAAAGGCTGGTTATGCAATGAAACAGAGCAACCCTCTGTATTGAACATTTTTTTTTTTGAAACATGCAATGATAAGGTCATGTCAGTGAGACAAATTGACCTTCGCCAATGCGGCCTATAATCAATGAAATTCAAATTTTAATAAGCCAGTGAGGCAAATTGACCTTCGCCAGTGAGGCCTATAATCAATGAGATTCAGACATCAAGCATGGAAAGATGCAATGACAGAGGAATATCAGTCCATTCTAAAGAATGATGTATGGGATAGAGTGCCTAGACCAAAAGAGAAATATGTTGTCTCTTCCAAATGGCTTTTCAAAATCAAGCATGTTGTTGATGGCAGTATAGAAAAACATAAAGCACATTTTGTGGCAAGAGGTTTTTCTCAAAAGGAAGGCATTGATTATGAAGAAACATTTGCACCTGTTGCCCGTTACACATCAGTGAGAGCAGTGTTAGCCATTGCAACAGCTAAAGGCTGGAAGATCCATCAAATGGATGTGAAAACTGCCTTCCTGAATGGAACCATTGAAGAGGAAGTCTATTTGGAATAGCCTGAAGGTTTTGTGATACATAAACCTGACTCACATGTATGCAAACTAAAGAAAGCCCTCTATGGACTTAAACAGGCTCCCAGGGTCTGGTATGAAAGAATTGACAGCTATCTCTTGGGATTAGGATTTTTCAAGAATGATGCTGACTCCAATCTCTACTTCAAAGTAATCAAAGGTGATATGCTAATAATTATTTTATATGTTGATGATCTGCTAATAACAGGAGAAGATCACCTCATTACTCAAGGGAAGTAGGATCTAATTTCTCAATTTGACATGAAAGACTTGGGCATTTTACACTACTTCCTAGGTTTAGAAGTATGGCAGAAATCAGAGGGCATTATACTAAACCAAGAGAAGTACACTATTGATATTCTAAAGAGCTTTGGAATGTTGGACTGTAGACCAATGTCTACACCTATGGAAACCAACCTTCACAAATTGAAAGAAGCAGCAGCAAAATCCAAGTGTGCAGATCCAACCCTTTACAGACAAATGATTGGATCCTTGATGTATATGGTTAACACCAGACCTGATATTTGTTTTGCAGTAAATGTTCTCAGCCAGTTCATGTGTGAACCAAAGGAAATTCACTTAATGGCTGTGAAACATATTTTGAGATATCTTCAAGGCACTATTGGATATGGTCTTCTTTACAAGAATGATCAACTAGATCTACATGGGTACTCTAATTCAAATTGGGCTGGAAGTGTAACTGATCGGAAAAGCACATCAGGGTGTTGCTTGATTTAGGATCGACTATGATCTCTGGATTTGCAAAAAACAATCTTCAGTTGCCAGAGCTCAGCGGAAGCTGAATACATTGCAGCCTCAATGGGAGCAAGAGAAGCAGTTTGGCTTCGTAAATTGCTTGTGGGACTCTTTGGTGAGCCTTGAATCCTACAATTATTCATTGTGATAATCGAGTTGCATCAAACTCTCTGTAAATCCTGTCTTTCATGATAGATCTAAGCACATTGAGATCCCCTATCATTATGTAAGAGATATGGTGGAAAGGAAAGTGATTCAGTTGGAGTATATCAGTACAAATGATCAAACTGCAGACATTCTCACCAAGCCTCTCTCCCGAATCAAGATAGAGCACTTTAGGAAGAAACTTGGTATGGTTGAAATGTAATTTGTTATTTATGTTTGAAATACAAATTGTTTATAAAATTGTACTAATATATAAAGATGTTTAATGTGTAAACTATTTTGTCATGTGTGTGACTCCATGACCTTATGGGCCTACTCCCCCTATGTACATTATTGAAAGGTGACGATCTTTCTAATAATGAGCACTTGTATTTGACATTGAAAAGTGACGACTCTACAATGATAAACTATCATGATAGATATCATGTGACTTGATATCTGTGGACATGTCATGATAGTATCTCTTGGACACTTTGATGGATATCATAGGACTTGATATCATCTGAAGATCATTGTGATCCTTAAGAGATAATCATGGTGGATATTTATATCCGTGGATATGCCATGAATTATGGTAGACATCATGTGATTTGATGTCAGTGCACATACCATAATGAAGATGTGTTATGAAGAATGTCATGTGACTTGACAACATTGAGAAAACATATTATATCTTCGATATCACGTGTGAAGGTGATATCTCCATTTATTTTGATTTGAAATATCTTCCCTAGCTAAGAGGGAGTGTTGATGAATGATAGCTTAGGTCAGATATAAACGATGATTGCTATAAGCATCATCATCGTTTATATAAGATCAATTGCTCTTCATATTTAAAATTTCTAAAATAAATAAAATTGAATTTTATAATGCATGTATAAAATCGAATTTAAATAAATGATGTTCAAAATGCACATTGAATAAAATTCGGAATTCATATAATATATATCCGCCATGTGTGAGGGGGTATATGTGTTAAGTATGTTTAACCGAATGATAATCGGTTGTAAAGGAAACCCGCATGCCCAAAGGGGCACGTCCCTTGAGCAGACGTGTCTCCATGTGTGGAGACACGTCCTCTCAAGAGACGCATCCCTTGGGGGCGGGTCTCCTTACATACAAAAAGGAGTTCCACTCTTGATATGCAAACATCGGAATTTATTAATGTTCTGCAATTAGTACATTCAGCATTAAGAGAAGAAATCTAAAAAAAGTCTTTGACTTAGAATTTCTCACACAAAATTTCAGACCTTAGTTTATTCTTAGATTTTAGGATCCTATTTGATAAAGATTTGATTACATTAACAATTATAAAGTATTAAATACTTTATAATATGCCATTTATAATTAATATTTTAATATATCATTAAAGTGACTTTATAACATAAAGTCAAAATAATAATCATTTAATTATTATTAAATGCTCCATTATTCTCCATCTGCTCATCAAACTGTCAAACTGGGTTGAAACTGAGCTGACAAGCTAAATCAGGTGCCCTGCTAAAAATAGCAACTCCTGCCTTCTTGACTTACTATAAATAGTAAGTACCTCTAAATCACTTTGTGAGTGTCTATAGAGGCCCAAACTTGAATCAACTGCTGGAGTGATGTTCCCAACGCTGGATAACTGCCTCAAATGATCCTCTAAACACTTCTGCCAGCCTACGAGGATCTGAATGATAGGCTAACCTCAAACACAATGGTACTGCCTAGGAAGGGGACATTACAAAAACCTTTGCAGCTCGATATAAGTAAACTTCGGAAACTGAATAAACCAACACCCATACCTTTCTATTAATTCCTGAGCTTCCTTCGAGATCATATGATGTAGAAACCCCTGTTCTCACTAAACTTTGATTATGTCTGTTTTTGCTTGTTTTGAGCGTTTTTGGTTTTTTTGGTGTTTTTGCATGAACATATGAAAATGCGATTTTGAAAGAAATTGCATATAAAAATTAAATAAAATACCATACGTCTACAACTGATGGAAACTGATTGATCTATTGATGCCAATACATTTATTGATCTCTTATACGGATTACAAATAAGATCTGGTAACAATGCAACTGGGAAAGCAACAATATTTAATGAAAAAACCTAATTATTGCAGCAAGCTGAAATGTACTTGAAATAGTATGGCCTTCATAGATTTCCACTTCTCCCTCCGTCAGATGCTTGGAAACGATCCAGAGGTATAGGCGCTCAAAAGGGTGATGTCAGAAAACCAAGGAAGAAGGCGATTTGCCCAAGACAAAAAGGTACGGCCTTTTCTTGAAGGTACGGCCCTGCAGCAGAAATGTACGGCTCTGTAACAGCAACAATGAATTTGTACGGCCCTTGATAGGATGTTCAAATCTTGGAAAAACAGGCGCCTCAGCAATAAAACCCTTTTGGATGAAGTCCAGACCAAAACCCTGGATGATGTGATCTCTGTGTAAGTACTGTGATAACCTCTGAATAAAGCTACCTCTCTGAAAGCAATAAATCAGCTGATATTTCACAGCCTCTAAATTGCAGACACTGAAGATGGCACGTTCTCCAATGCACGATGAAAACTGGAACCCTTGGCTCTGTTCTTAGAAGAAAGACTTGACAAAAATTCGATTTCAAAACATAATGGGCTCAATTCCCAATGAAACCCTTATATCCCTCAAAAGTTCGACTTTTCTCAAAAAGGCATCATTTAAATAAATTTCGAACTTTTCTTTTGATTTTTCAATAGTCTCAAATGCACTTTTAATTATAAATTATAATTAAAAAGTGGCCCCTCTTCAATGTTGGTCGACCCCTTCAATAAATCACTTAAGTTATAATATTAAATAATATTATAACTTTATAATATAAGCTTCGAATAATTAATATTTAATTAGACAATTAAAATATTAATATCTTCCTCAAAATACGTCCGATTAACGAACCGTCTGAAGCTAGAGAATAAGTGATTGATTTTGCACATGACCAAACCATACTGCTAAAAATAGCAGGGGTGCTCCGCTGAATGACCTAACTTACTAAAAATAGCAAGTCAAGCAAATGATGTCTGAACGACCCCGAACGAAAGCCAAACTGAACAATCCTGCAACTGGAGCTAAGCCAAACCTCAACCAGACCCTCTATCCACCCTATCAGCCTACGAGGGTCACATAATAGGCTAATCAATGATCTGAGAGATGTCAACTGGAAGGGGACATTACATATGATGAGTCCTTTGATGAAGTGATCTCGTTATATGCATGGTCAAGGTATCATTGACTTGCTTGTAATTGGAAGTGCTTGTCAGGTGCAGCTGTGGACAAGCCTCATGGATCTTGAAATGATGAGAGCCACATTCAATTGGCTCCTTGTATGATATTCCTCTGTACTTCGTCATACGAGCCAACATGTAAACAATCTATGAGCTCATGTAAAAAGTCTTCGTCCTCCTCAAACTCCGAAGCTACTCATGCAAATTGTCACTAATCATCACCTCCCAATTGATGTGCTCTTTTCCTTCCAGAATGAGGTTGATGTAGTAGAACATCCATGGCTCAAAGATAAATGCTTGAGGACAGCCTCCAACCCTGCTGAGCATCATGATCAGGTCACAATACTCTTGCTTCAAGTCATCTGATATTATCTGCTTCGGCAACTTCGTGCGAGAGGGCTTGGGCTTGTTCATCCAATGAGTGTTGATCATATCAACACATCTCTCGAATGTTGCAGCATACATTCGCTCAACATGTTCTCTTGTCTTGTAAATCATCCTCTCGTGTGATGGGATTCCAAATGCCTCGCCAATAGCTGCAGGTGTGAGGTTGGCGAAAAATTTTCCATCAGGTGAGACAATAGACCTGTGATCAGGGTCGTAGCAGTTAGCAGGCTCCATCATCAGCTCCGGACACTGAATTGCCGACGGAAAACCAGCAGGTGCATACAATCCACTCCGAACAATATTGTGCGAAGTGACTGAAGGACGATGGCTTCCAACTCCCATCATTCGACTTTTGAAAGCCTCCATGTTGAAAGAACCCAAATTTGTGTCAGCCAGCTTGCCCAACTTCGAAGAGAATTTCGACTCTAGCAGGAATGACTTGCTCAACTTCTTAATAATAGCCTACCTGGATGCAGCATTATTCTCTCTACCAGTTGCTCTTACTTCAGCCATCCTGCAAAAACAACAAACAGTCATTAGATATTCAACTTAGAAAATAAAATCACATTGGGGCTGCAAGTCGACTTCTGAAAAATAAGGAGCATCAGCACGCAATTCTAACTTCAAACCTCAACAATTCCTTAGCAACTTCGAACTTTCAACACTTGGAAAGTTTTCCAAGCAAGCCTCAGCAACTTCAACACTTTGAGAAAATTGGCTAACTTCGCTTCTAACACTTCTCAGCACTTAGACTTTTCAAATTTCAACTTCAACAATCCTCTTCTACTTCAAGTCGAACTTCTTCAATACTCAACTATTAACTTGCGCTGCAATCTTTACTTCAGAGATCAAGTCGAACTTCTTTAGCTGATGGAGAAAATGAAACAATTTCTTAGCTCAAATAGCTGAGTCGAATTCTAGAAGAAGCTATCTTTAGCCAATTTATTAAATTTCCACTACTCCCTCTGTAGGAATTCGAATTTCCCTCCTCTGATAGCAGCAACACTTGTCATCCGACGTTAGGAATATTTGACCTTCTAGAATTTCCAAAAGATTCACTTTATTGGTCAAGGCATACTTAGCATTTTTAATTCATTTTTCTAACTTTAAATGCATCTTCAAGAAATTCACTTCACCAGCCGAAGCTCTAACACTTGATTTCATCCATCTTTTGTTTGAGAAAATTCACCTTCAATTTTGATCAAAATCATCTAGTCAATCAACTTCAAATTCATCCTTTGAGGCATTTTATTTTAACAACAAATTTATTTCCTTGCCTTAGAAATTTTTTAAATTTTCCTCTTAGAAAATTCATTATTCAAGTGCCGATCAAAATTTTCATCTCGAAATCCTTGGCAAGATGTGGAAGACTTTAAAATCCATTCCTCTTTGAAGACATTCGATACCCAGAAGAAAATTCCCTTCAGAAAGTGTCAAATCCATGGGTCTACGAACGTAGGGGTACATTTAATTTTTTAATTCTTAAACCTTAGAAAAATATTTTTCCATCAAATTTATTTCCATTCTTCATCTCTGGGCGTATTTTCTTGCTCTATCTTTGAAATTTTTCATCATCTTCATGAAGCTGGCACCTCTCCAACATATCTTTGTCAATTTTTATTCATGCCTCGGTGAATTTTACCACCTTCTCCAACTTGGGCGTATTTTCCTCTAGAGGTGAAATTTTGTGCCTTAGAAAAAATTTCAAATAATATCACTAGCATAGATGCATTTAGGCATCAAGGAGGAATTTGAATTTTTGTCTTAGAATTTTTTTTTTTCCATTCATCTTCAGTCATGGGGCATTTTTCCTATGGTGAGGAATTTTCATCAACACTTAGCACATCACCCTCAATACCTTGGGCGCATTTAGCATATTGAGGAAGACTTAACACCAACGCCTTAGAATATTCCCTCATTTTATGTCTAGCATGGGCGCACTTCACTTAAGAGGATTTTCACCACGCTTTGGTAACTTCTCTCATCAATTTCACCTTGTTTAACTTCAACCCCTTGGTAACTTCCTCCTTTTCATCTTTACCTTGCACTTGAGATGGGCGCATTTCACACATGGTGAAGGAATTATCTCCAACAACCTTTTGACTTGCCTTCACTACTCTTATAGCATGGGTGCATTTGGGGGTAGGAGGCGGACTTAACTTCTTGACTTAGAAATTTTCAACACCTTCTTAGCATGAGGGCGCATTTGAAGGGGGGAGGTGGATTTAGCTTCTTGACTTAGAATTTTTCAACACCTTCATCTTGAAGTGGGCACATTTGGGGTATGGAGGTGGACAAACTTCATGCCTCGGAAAATTTTATGGCTTCCTTCTTCCTTGGGCGCATTTTGATGGTGGAGGTGGACTTAAGTCTAACACTTAATCTTTTTCCTAGCCCATATGGGCTCATTTGGCCTACAGAGGTGGATTAACTTTGAACGCCTTAAGACTTCTTTGACTTTCCTTCAAGCATGGGCGCATTTTGATAGTGGAGGAGGATGAACGCCTTGCCTTGTCTTTTCTATCGCCTTGACTTGAAGTGGGCGCATTTAGGGGTGGCAGGTGGACTTAACTCATAATTAGAAAATTTTTCTAGCTTCTCCCTATGAGGTGGGCGCATTTCAAGGGTGGTGAAGGACTTAACTCTTTTCCTTAGAATTTTTTTCTCAACCTTCCTCAAGCCAGGGCGCATTTTCATGGTGGAGAAGGATTTTTTTCAAACTTAGGCCCTTTTCTTATTCTCCTCTGGCTAGCTCACGCCTTACTGTATATAGTAAGTCCTTTGATTTTCACAATTCTAAAGCTTGGATTGATTTGGAATTCGCGCCACAGGATCTTCAAAACCTAGGTGATCTGTTCACACTGCCATCTCGACCTGGCCTGCTATTTATAGCATGTTTCTAAAGGTGGTTTACTATTTATAGCAGTTGCTCAATTTCATGACTTCCACAACTCCATTTGACTTGAAATTTGAATGTCGTGACCCTCATCGATAGACTTGCCCATTCACAATGGTGCTTGTTGTTGATTTACTATTTATAGCATGTTTCTGGAACGCCTTACTATAAATAGTAAGTGCTCCAATTGCCTTCAAATTTTATCGGTGGATAGCTTGAAAAATACTGATCGCAGTGGGATACACTGGTTTTTGAAAATTCTGGCATTTTACCCCTCATATTGGGTCTCGAAGCTGGAAAACCTAATTTGATTTGCATGTCTATCAAACGTCCTCTATTTGACTTCGTTTCTGTTGCACTTCGCCTTGTTTGTGATACTGATGTGCTGGACCTGCTAAAAATAGTTAAGTCTCTGAAAATTGATCATCTCGCTCTGCATGTTACATCACCACGTAGCTCTTGAAAAACCCATAAAGAATCACTTGACATGCGCTGAAAACTCTGACATGCAAACCCTAAAAATAGCCTTTGAATATGGCTTTTGAAAAAATCATGATCCTGGTTTGCATGTTATACCGTTGGGAAGCCCTCGAAAAACCCACAAGGAATGTTCAGACATGCAAAAAAAATTGAACATGCAAACCCTAAAAATAGCCTCTGAAGGCTGAATACTGAAAGTCATTGTCTCATTTTGCATGTCATATCATTGCGTAGTATTGAAGTGGTTTTCACGACCGCACCAACACAGAATAAAGTTTCCCAACAGATACCCTATCCTCTCTTGAACAAAGTTTCCTGCATGCTAAGATTGCGAGATAGATCATACATTTAACTCCAAGGTTCCTTAAGTGCGAATAGTCTCAGTTGGCTTGATGTGATTTTGCTGGTATTTCAAGGGGACTTACACAATTGTTCGACAGTTGACAGCAGACAGCGGACTAAGGGCTTTCGTGTAATTCAAATGATTTGGCAAGTGAGCACAAGTTTCCTAATCCTAACCAGAAATGAACTGAAATTAAATGAAGTAGGGCCTAAGAAGTTTATGTTCTACTCTAGGGCGTGGGACATGGTGATCAATTCTTACGGACTTCAACCGGGCTTTGCTTTGCCTCGCTTTGGACAGCTTCCACAAAACCGGTGCAATCTTCAGAGGAGTGGCGAAAGGTGTTCAAATTATAACTCGACATGCAAGTACCATCAAGACGATGCATACAAACACGTGAATCACAATCGAAGTTAAGTTTGAGAAGTAAATCCAGTTGACCACGCAGGGCGAACTCACCGTCAACGAGCCCGCTAGTGGTATGGAAAAGCGAAGTCTTGTTTAAATCGAGCACCACATTCCACAATTACTAAGTACTTGCATGAAATGAAATCTACTTTACTTTAAGCTACTTCAAGATGCTACGTGAATTGGAAGGATGGAGAAGCCTCAACAACTACTCATAACAAAGAAGAAATCACCATCAATGAAGAATTCTTTTATTATGAAAAAATTCATGACAACTTCTTACAAAGTATCCAAAGGGAAGACTTTCCTTCCTTTTCAATCTAAACTACTCTACTTTCTACTCTATCAATTTCTCTCTACTCCTCTGCTATTCTAACTCTGATCTAATTCTAATTCTAATGAGATACAAATGAGGGGGACTCCCCCTTTTATAGATGGCCAAGTCCAATGGATGGCTCAGATTACAATCAGCTGGATGGCCCAAATTGTGCCACCTCAGCCCTAAACAAGATTCACCCTAAAAACCGCCACCAAGAGGAGTGGGGTAATAAATGAGCCATTAATGCCCATCATCCTTCTAGAAGATTCCCATTTGCAGACGCGTTCACACTGTTCTCGATCTTCTTTCTTGACATTGTTCTTCAACTTCTTCTTTGTCACTTGAGTTATACTAAGTCTCAACACTTAGCCATTTTTCGCAACTTTTCTTCCTCCAAGGTTGAAATGTAATCTTGGATTTTGTGCTTCATCACTTAAGTCACCACCGCTTGATCTCGACGTTTCTCTTGCAAAACAAGCAAGGAGAAGAGCATTAGAACACTTCATAATATAAATTCAACTTACTTACCAGGATTTTCACGCTCTAACTTCCAAGCGTTCATCGCCTTCAACAGCCAACTTTGCTTTCAAATTCTTCATGCCTTAGCCAATTTTCCAACCCATCTTGCATTCTGCCTGGCGCACTTCACTCTGATATTTCATCCAACTCAGACTCGAGAAAAATGTTTTCATCCAGAATTTGATCAAAAATTATTTAGGCACCCAACTTCAAATTCATCTGTCGGGGCATTTTATCTTCACAAACACACTTATTCATTGCCTTAGAAAATTTCTCAAACTTTTACTTAGGAAATTCATTATTTGAGTGCCCATCGAAAATCTCCATCCCGACAGCCTTGGCGAAGCGTGGAAGACTTTGAAATCATTTTCTCATCGAAGATCCTTAATACCCAGAAGAAAATTTTCTTCAGAACGCGCCGGACCCATGGGTGTACAACGAACGGGTTCATTTAATTTTCTTTAATTTTGAACCTTGGAAAAATAATTTTCAACAAATTTAATCCTGTTCCCCACATCTGTGAACATTTCTTGTTCCAACTTGAAAATTTCTTTATCAACCTGTGTAGCTGGCATCCTCCGACTTCATCCCCGGCAATTTTGCTCTCGTCTTGAGAAATTTCATCACCTTAGAGTCTAGGCACATTTTCTAGAGGAAGAAAATATTTTGCCTTAGAAAAATTTTGGATTACTTTGAAAATTTTGCCTTAGGAAATTTATTTTCAACTTCGTTCACCTTGCTTGTGAGGAAAATTTTATTTCATCCATGCTCACTTAGGAGATTTTTTTGTTTTATCAAACGCCTTGAGCACATATTGTATGTCATAGAAAATGTCTTTTAGTCTCAACGCCCAACATATTCATCTCCCTCACCTTAGGTGTATTTTATGTTTGAAGAGGACACTTTTAAATTTCAACGCCAAGCATATTATCTCCACCCTTACCTTAGGCGCACCCCATACTTGGAAGAAATAACTAGCCACGCTTAGCATACTTCACTTCATCTCCACTTCCAACGCCTAGGATATTTCATCTTTATTCATGTCACTATGGGTGCATTTAGCACCTTGAGGAAGATATTTCATTTCCACGCCCAGCAACATTTTTCATTACTTAGCACTTTCAACGCCTTACTTTACTTATATCACCTTGTATTTACCCCACCACCCTAGGCGCATATCACACTTGCTAAAAGATGACTCTTCAACTTCCTTGTTTTGTCTTCACATGGTCCCATTTGGGCCAATTTGGGCCTAGGAGGAGGATAAAAATTTGTTGACTTGTTGACTAGCTTGGGCGCATTTCTCATGTAGAGAAGAATGAAAACTTTCAAACGCCACCAACAAGTGACCTTTCATCTCCCTCGTTTTTGTCCTCACATGCCTTCTTTTGGGCGCATTTTGCCTATGTAGGAGGATGGGCGCATTTTGCCATGGGAGGAGGATAAACTTCATACTCAGAAAAAATTTGAACTTTAACCAGCTTTTCCTTGAGGGCGCATTTTAGCATGTGTGGAGGATTAACATCTTTGACTCCTTTGACCTCTTAATATGGGCGCATTTGATGCCTCTAGGAGGATGAATTTCATACTTAGAAAATTTTGAATGCTACTAGCTTGCATGTGGGCGCATTTTGGCATGGCTGAAGGATGAAACATGTTAGAAACTTTTTCAAACACCTTGAATACTTGCTGGGCGCATCTGGAGGTGGCAGGAAGATTTAACAATGCCTTAGAATATTTTTCACCATCTTATTTCTCCTTGGGCGCATTTTGAAGGTGGAGGAGGACGAGACTCAACACTTAGTAAATTTCTTGATGACTCTACCACCTTGGGCGCATTTCCTAGGTGCTGCAGGATGAAATTCATGCCTAAGCCATTTTTCCTGACCTCTGCTAGCCTCTCCTGCCTTACTATAAATAGCAAGCCTTTTAATTCTCACACTTCGAAAGCTCAGATTGCCTTGAAATTTTGAACACTGCATCTTCACGATTTCATCAACCTATTGACACTGCTATTTTTAGTTGGCCTGCTATTTTTAGCCCATTTCTGAAGGTGGTTTACTATAAATAGTAACTGCTCGTTTCTGATATCTCCACAACTCCGTTTGATTTGAAATTCGAATGATGCACTCCTCACCACGTGACCTACCTGCTGACGCCGGTGCATGCGGTTGATTTGCTATTTTTAGCCTGTTTCCAAAATGACTTACTATAAATAGTAAGTGCTCCGTTTGCCCTCAAATTTTACCAGCAGATAGTTTGAAGGATGTTGATCGCAGTGGTTTACATCGGTTTTCGAAATTTTTGACTTTTAACCCCTCTTTTCAGGTCCCGAAGCTGGAAACCCTAATTTGTTCTACATGTATATCAAATGATCTCTGTTTATTCTCGTTTCTGTTACATTGCGATTAGCTCGTGATTCTGAAGTGCTGGGAGGCGGCCGCCAGAATGTATCTGCTAAAAATAGTAAGTTGCTAAAGGAGTGATTATCTCCATTTGCATGTCATATCACTGTGAAGCTCTCGAAAAACCCATAAGGAATATGCAGACATGCAAAGAAAACTCTGACATGCAAACCCTAAAAATAGCCTCGAAAGGCTAAACTTTGAAAGTTGTTATCTCACTTTACATGTTATACTGTTGCGAAGGTCTCTGAAAACCCAAAAGGAATCTCTAGACATGCGTTGAAAAACTCTGCATCTAAGCCCTGAAATTTGCTTTGGAAGCTGAATTGCTAAAAATAGTAAGTTGTCTGTTTCAGCTTAAATTTTGCACACGAGCAGCTTGATGTGTTCTGAATGCAGTGTGACTGTCGGATTCACAAAAATGCTGAAGGATTGCCTGTAATTGCACACTTACTAAAAATAGTAAGTACTCAGAATCTGATGAAATTTCAGTGGAAGCCTGCTGGAAGCATGCTGACATCAATGTTAATCTTTGTTTTCAATTTATTCACCCCATTTGACCTCAAATTGGCAAGGAAGTTCAAAACCCTAATTTTTAGACTTGGCCAAAATTCACATTTAAACTCAATGACAGACATAATCCTCGAAAGGCAAACGGCAGAGAGGGGGAAAGAGAGAGAGAGAGAGAGAGAAAAACCAAATCCAAAAGACGAGGAACGGAGCAAAAATTAGGGGTCCCTATTTTGAATGGAGCGATGTGTGAAAAGGTCACAACACGTAGGTTTCATAAAACCTAGAAAGAATCTCCAGACATGCGTTGAACTTTTCATATAAACCCTAAAATTTGCTCCGAAAGTTGAACTTGCTAAAAATAGACAGTTGTCCGTTTCAGCTAAAAATTTGCAGACGAGCAGCTTGACATGTTCTGGATGCAGTGTAACGATCGAAACTTCAATAGTGCTGAGAAAAAGTCCCAAATTAGTTACTTACAAAAATAGTAAGTTGTCAGAATTCGATGAAACTTAGCTGAGAACCTGTTGGAAGCATACTGACTGCAACGTGAGGCTTGGATTCCAACTTATTCACTCCATTTGACTTCAAACTGGCCGAAAGATTCAAAACCCGAATTCTCAAACTTAACCAAAATTCACATTCAAGCTCAAAGTCGGGAACATCCCGGGAAAGCAAATAGCAAAAAGAGACAAAAAGAGAGAGAGAGAAAGAGACACAGACAGAGAGAGAGATAGAGAGAAAACCAAAGCCAAAAGACCAGAATGGAGCAAAAATTAGGGCGTCCCCATTTTGAATGGGGGGATGTTCGAAAAGGTCACAACAGAACCTAGGCACAAAATCATCACTGCAGATTTGGATACAGCTTATGGCTCAATGGTTTCAAGAGAACACAAGAGACAAATCCTTGCATGGAAAGAACGTCACATCTTCAAGGTGAGAACCTATGAGACGATATCTGAAGAGTTTGTTGCATACAGACAAAGGGTGGTTGAGACTCCTTTGTTCATAAGTTAGTTGCAGAGATCCCTTCTCGGTGTTGTCATGATGATGGTTCCTACGTTGGACTTGACGAAGTGCACGCCCAATTTCAGAATGTTGTTCATGGCAGTGATGGCAACAATCCGATGGGTGGAAGGATGAGTAAGATTTCCATGATGTCAGTGAGATTCGAGAAAGCAGCCAATGAGGTCGAAGATTTTCTGAGATCAATTGCAGATGGCGACGAAATTCTAGAAAAGCAAAATTTTGCTATAGATAGAATTGATGCACCTGACAGGGATATAGTTTCTAGCTTTTTGGCGGATGTGATCTAGATTTAAAGCAGCAATCATCTAGAAGCTCTTTCTACTTTCTTTCTATTCTCGTCTCAATTCTTATCTTCTCTTTGAAGAGAAAGAAAACAAAATGTAATAGTTGGCATTTCTTGTTTTTATGCTTTCTTAGGTGGTTAGTGTTGGATATATATGCCTCAATCCCACAGGCTAAAACCTCTAAGAGAGGCAAGTCGGTGTGACATCTCTTGTGTTTGACCGACTAGTAGTTGGAATCTTGTTGAACAGATCAGGTTGTTGTGACCTTGCTTCAGTCTCACCGAATAATCCTATCGCTATGACCTATTGTGTTCGGTGTGACCTCCTACCGAGTGGAAATCTTTTACCGATGGTTGGTGTTTATCGGATATCGGGGAGAGTCTTGGATGTTCGCTATGAGCTCTCAGCGATGAAGGAATGTCTCGTCAACAGCCTTTTTCTGTCGAAGCCTTCAGGGAGAGTCTTGGGTGTTTGGTAAGAAGTCTTACCAATATGAAATGTCTCGCCGACCGAGGTTGCTATCGGGTGTCTAGCGGATACCGACGGGAGTCATCGGTGTAACACAAGACTTCGGTATGAAGTCTTAGCGACTGAAGAAAGTCTCACCAATAGCATATGGTCATCGGCAAAACACAAAGGTCTCGAGAAGAACTCTCAGCGATTGATAGAGGTCTCACCGACAAGGATATACTTGGTGTCTTCGTGGTGACAAAAAGACTTCGGTATGAAGTCTTGGCAACTTGGAGAGTCTCGCCGATAGTAAAAGGTCTTCGGGATGACATGTTGTGCTCAATGTGATGTCTTGGCGAAAGACGAATGTCTTGCCGACTGTCGGATGCTTCGGTATAACATGAAGAGTTCAGTGTGATGTCTTGGCGAAAGATGATTGTCTCACCGAATGGAATACTCACGTCAACATGACTTGAAGACTTCGGTATGAGGTCTTGGCGAACTGCGGTAGTCTTGCCGATGACAATTTTTGAGATCGATGTGACTTGTGTGCATCGGTATGAGTCTTGCCGATGAGGAAACTCTTCTCGATAGGAAAGCAATGGATGTCGGTGGTTTCAGTATGACTTGTGGCATTCAGTATATCGTTTTGTCGACTATTGGAACTTACGTCGATATCGATATGAAGCCTTTGAGCATCGGGGAGACACAAGATGCGTCTCCTCGACATGCGAACTCAGTTGAATGTCTCCTTGACCGTTTGACTATCCTATGTGGCTTGTATTCGACCAATTAGAGAAGTCGAATGGGAACCGTTGGAAGTTAGTCTATTGCAGTCGTTACTGAGAGGAAGCTCGAGAGACAGGGGTGACATGGATATACTCAGTGATTGCAGATTGTAATGCGTTCGGATGAATCAACGAATTGCTATGTGATTGTATGATCAATGGATGAAACGTGAATGTTCTGTAACAAGGTTGTTCATGGTGAATGCTGTTGTAAACTGACATTAGAAAGATAAGTCAGATCTCTGCATGTAATCTTTATTAAGTATGTAATACAAAGTGACTTCTCTTGGTGTGATGGATTTTTCTCCCGTAAGGATTTTCCCACGTAAATCTGGTGTTCATATGTGTATGTCTAATTCTCTGTTTCTGTTATCTCTTTCATGTACATCTTAATTGGACTGTAATTGTAAAATTTAAAAGGGTATCTCTGTATTCTTCCCTGAGGTTTTGACGTTAGGAGAGTTGCTTCCGCATCTAGCTTTCCTTACAAGTGGTATCAGAGTCTGGCCAGTTGTGTTATCCTTGTGGGTACGTTGGGTTTTTTGTGTCAATTTCTGTTTACTGGGAGTCTTGTAGAAGTTTGCCAAATTCGAATTGCAGATTAAGATGGCTAGCACGTCAGGAAAGATTGAAATAGAGAAGTTCAATGGCAGCAATTTTGAGTTGTGGAAACTCAAAATGGAGGATCTCTTAATGGATCGTGATCTATGGCTTGCTGTGTTTGGAACGAAACCTATAGGCATGAAGCAAGAAGATTGGGACCTTGCAAATAGAAAGTCTAAGGGGCTGATAAGCCTCTGTTTGGCAGACTCCGTTCTTCTGAATGTGTATGAAGAGAAGACTGCATCTTCCTTGTGGAAGAGACGGCATCTATTTATCAGGGGAAGTCCTTGGTGAATAAACTATTCTTGAGGAAGAAGCTGTACACTTTGAGAATGTAGGAAGGAGGGTCTGTAGCTGATCATTTGAACACATTCAACATGCTGATTGCATAGCTAACTTCTGTTTGTGTAAAGACTAATGAAGAGGATCACTGTATGCTTCTATTGTGTTCTTTGCCAGACTCTTGGGATCACCTGGTGATGGCTATTGGGAGTACAACATCGATTTTCAAGATGGAAGATATTGTTGCTTCTTTGTTATTAGAAAAAATGAGAAGAAAATCTTCTGAGATGGCGAAGGAGGCTCTTGCTGTTAGAGGAAGATCGAAAGAGAAAGGCAAGAAGAAGGACAAGAAATCTAGATCAAAATCAGAGGGGAGATCAAAATCTCCTGGCAAGAAGTCCAAGGTGAAGTGTTGGAACTGTGGGCCACCTGGTCATGTCCGAAAGCATTGTAAAGAGGAGAAAAAGAAGAAGAATTCTTCCGATAATGATTCTTCTCAGAGTGATGCAAACGCCTTCATTGCTGCCTTGGCTACACAGGCATTAGATGATGTCTGGCTGATTGATTCTGGAGCATCTTTTCACATGACATCTCATAGAGACTAGTTTATGAGGTATGAAGAATACGATGGTGGAAAGATGTACTTGGCAAGTGATTCAACTTTGGAAATTGTTGGCCATGGAAGAGTCAATCCAATTCCTTGATGGAAGAGTGAAGGGAATCAAGGATGTTATGCATATACCAGGTCTAGCTCGAAATCTACTGTCTGTCAGTAAGTTGAATGATATCGGAGTGCAAGTCACGTTCTCTAGAAATGGCTGCAAGATGACTAGAGGCTCAATGGTGCTAGCAAGGGGTGCTCGTATTGGTACCTTGTACAAGCTAGATGCACATGTTGTTCAATGCAACAGTGTCTTTGTTAAGTCACAGAAAGCTACTCATAGAGGTAAAGAGGGAAATATTCCTAATTGTGTAAGCTCTATGGAAGTTAAACTTCCAACAGAAAAGACTATGCTTTGGCATCATAGGCTAGGCCACATTGGAGAAAAAGGTTTAAAAACTTTGAAGAATAAAAAACTTGGTTGAGGGGCTTGATGATTGTAACCTTGAGTTTGAATTCTGTGAACACTGTATATATGGAAAACAACACCGTGTTTATTTTTATTCCAATCCTCATAAATTTTTTGGTTTGCTAGATTATATTCATTCTGATGTATTTGGTTCAGTGAATGTTCCTTCTTTGTCTAAGTCAAGGTACTATGTATCGTTTATTGATGATTATTCAAGAAGAGCATTTGTTTATTTTCTGAAAAGTAAATCAAAAGTGTTTAGTAGGTTTAAGGATTTCAAGAACCTTGTAGAAAATCAAACTAGAAGAAAAATCAAATGTTTAAGAACTGATAATGGTGGTGAATTTTTTTCTCATGATTTCGAGAGGTACTGTAAAGAACATGGGATTAAAAGACATAAGACTACACCTTATACTCCACAACAAAATGGAGTTACAGAAAGGTTCAATAGGACAGTGATGGAGAGAGCACGAAGTATGCTAAGTAGTGCTGGCTTGGAGGAGAAGTTCTGGGCTGAGGCTGTTTCTACTGCTTGTTACTTGATAAATCGTTCTCTTAACTCTGCTCTTGTTGAGAAAACACATTTGGAAGCGTAGTCTGGTAAGAAGACCTCTCTTAGACATATTCGTGTTTTTGGCTGTGAGGCATATGCTTATGTGTCGTATGAGAAAAGATCTAAGTTGGAGAACAAGGCTATCAAATGTATTTTTATTGGCTATAGTGTTGTTATAAAAGGAAACAAGTTTTGGAATCCTAATACGAAGAAGGTTGTATATAGCAGAAGTGTAATCTTTCATGAGCTGAAGCCTTCTACCTTGAATCTGCAGTCAGAGACAAAGTCTGAAAATAAAAAGGATGTAGTTGAAATTCCTCCTACACCAGAGAAAGAGGAATTGAAAATTCAAAAGGTTGTATACAGCAGAAGTGTAATATTTCATGAGCTGAAGCCTTCTACCTTGAATCTGCAATCAGAGACAAAGTCTGAAAATAAAAAGGATGTAGTTGAAATTCCTCCTACACCAGAGAAAGAGGAATTGAAAATTCAAAATGTACATGAAACTAAGGAGAGCTCAAGTAGTTCTGAAAGTTCTGAAGAAGAAGAAGAACCTCAGCCTCAGCAATTGAGAAGGTCAACTCGTGAAAGAAAGCAACTTGATAGATATGGGTTTTCTTTGATAGATTCTTGTGCCTATGCTTTGATTTCTAGCACTGATGAGCCTAGGACTGTAAAAGAGGCATTTAGAATGTCTGATTCAAACTCTTGGTTGGAAGCCATGAATGAAGAAATGACATCATTAAAAAAAAATGACACTTGGAGTTTGGTGCCCTTGCCTAAAGGCAGAAAAGCTGTTGGCTGCAAATGGGTATTTAAAAAGAAGATTGGTCTGCATGGCAATGTGGAAAAGTACAAGGCAAGATTGGTTGCGAAGGGTTATTCCCAGGTAGAGGGAATTGATTATGGGGAGATTTTTCTCCTGTAGCTAAACTGACGTCCATTAGATTTCTTTTGTCACTCGCAGCGCGTATAACTTAAAGATCGAGCAGATAGATGTGAAGACAACATTTCTTTATGGTGATCTTGAAGAAGAAATCTATATGTCCCAACCTGAGCACTTTATTGAAAAAAGTAAAGAAAAACTGGTTTGCAAGTTAAAGAAGTCTTTGTATGGGTTAAAGCAGTCACTTAGAATGTGGTACTAGAAATTTGATACTTTTGTATTGTCTTTAGGATTTGTGAGATCAAAATTTGATCATTGTGTCTATTATAAAGCTGAAAGTGATCGAGTGCTTATTATTGCTCTCTATGTTGATGATATGCTATTCATAGGCAATAGTAAGCTAACGATTTTCGATCTTAAGTCTTAGTTGTCTGCTAAGTTCGAAATGAAAGATCTTGGTGCAGCAAGGTATATTCTAGGAATGGAGATAACCAGGGGCAGGACTAGTAGAAAACTTTGGCCCAGTCAGAGTAAGTATATCAAGACTGTTTTAGAGAGATTTTGCATGAATGATTGCAAGCAGCTAGTTGTTCCAGTCTTGCATGGAACGAAGCTATCTGTTGAAGACTGTCCAAAATCTTCTACTGAAATGGAGTACATGACCAGTGTACCCTATGCGAGTGCGGTTGGCAGTCTTCTGTATGCAATGGTTTGTACAAGGCCAGACATTGCCCAAACAGTGGGAGTACTTAGTCGGTTAATGGCTAATCCTAGAAGAACACATTTGGATGATGTGAAGAGAGTGTTTAGATATTTGAAGGGGACTTCAGAATATGCTTTGTGTTACCATGGGAACTTGGTTAAATCACAGAGGACTCTTAGCATTCGAGGTTATGTGGATTCTAATTGGGCAGGGGACATTGACAACAGAAGATCCACTAGTGGATACATTTTCATGATGAATGGTAGTGCAGTGAGTTGGATGAGTAAGCCGCAGGCTGTAGTCGCTTTGTCCACTACAGAGGCTGAATACATGGCAGCTACACATGTTTGTAAAGAAGCAATCTGGTTAAAACGTTTGTATTCTAACATTGGTTTTGATGCAAGGAAAATAACTATTTTTTGTGACAGTCAGAGTGCAATTTGTCTGGCAAAGAATCATATTTTCCATGCCAGGACGAAACATATAGATGTACAGTACCACTTTGTACAAGATATGGTGGAGGATGAAAGGTCAGTTTGGAAAAAGTTGATACTCTGGAGAATGTTGCAAATGCATTGACGAAGCCAGTGAGCACAAACAAGTTCAGGTGGTGTGCCAATTCGATGGGCCTTAGTGCCCATGAAAGTTAGTAGCTTTGTTGTGCTCTGGAGGTGCCTGTGTGATCTTTGTCAAGTGGGAGATTGTTGGATATATATGCCTCAATCCCACAGGCTGAAACCTCTAATAGAGGCAAGTCGGTGTGGCATCTCTTGTGTTTGACCGACTAGCAATTGGAATCTTGTTAAACAAATCAGGTCATTGTGACCTTGCTTCAGTCTCATCGAATAATCCTATTGCTATGACCTGTTGTGTTCGGTGTGACCTCCTACCGAGTGGAAATCTCTTACCGATGGTTGGTGCTTATCGAATATCGGAGAGAATCTTGGATGTTCGCTATGAGCTCTCAACGATGAAGGAATGTCTCGCCATCAGCGTTTTCTTTTGAAGCCTTCGGGGAGAGTCTTGGGTGTTCGGTAAGAAGTCTTACCAATATGAAATGTCTCGCCGACTGAGGTTACTATCGGGTGTCTAGTGGATACCGACGGGAGTCATTGGTGTAACACAAGACTTCGGTATGAAGTCTTAGCGACTAAAGAAAGTCTCACCAATAGCATATGGTCATCGGCAAAACACAAAGGTCTCGGGAAGAACTCTCAAGGATTGATAAAGGTCTCGCCGACGGGGATATACTTGGTGTCTTCGCGGTGACAAAAAGACTTCAGTATGAAGTCTTGGCAACTTGGAGAGTCTCGCTGATAGTAAAAGGTCTTCGGGATGACATGTTGTGCTCGATGTGGTGTCTTGGCGAATGACGAATGTCTTGCCGACTGTCGGATGCTTCGGTATAACATGAAGAGCTCGGTGTGATGTCTTGGCGAAAGACGATTGTCTCACCGAATGGAATACTCACGTCGGCATGACTTGAAGACTTCGGTATGAGGTCTTGGCAAACTGCAGTAGTCTTGCCGATGGCAATTTTTGAGATCGATGTGACTTGTGTGCATCGGTATGAGTCTTGCCGATGAGGAAACTCTTCTCAATAGGAATGCAATGGATGTCGATGGTTTCGGTATGACTTGTAGCATTCAATATATCATTTTTCCAACTGTTGGAACTTACGCCGATATCGATATGAAGCCTTTGAGCATCGGGGAGACACTTCTTGTGTCTCACCGACATGCGAACTCAATTGAATGTCTCCTTGACCGTTTGACTATCCTATGTGGCTTGTATTCAACTAATCAGAGAAGCCGAATGGGAACCGTTGGAAGTTAGCCTGTTGCGGCCGTTACTAAGAGGAAGCTCGACAAACAGGGGCGACATGGATATACTCAGTGATTGCAGATTGTGATGGGTTCGGATGAATCAACGAATTGCTGTGTGATTGTATGATCAGTGGATGAAATGTGAATGTTTTGTAACAAGGTTGTTCATGGTGAATGTTGCTGTAAACTGACATCAGAAAGATAAGTCGGATCTCTGTATGTAATCTTTATTACTGTAATACTAAGTGACTTCTCTTGGTGTGGTGGGTTTTTCTCCCATAAGGGTTTTCCCACGTAAATCTAGTGTTCATATGTGTATGTCTAATTCTCTGTTTCTATTATCTCTTTCATGTGCATCTTAATTGAACTATAATTGTAAAATTTAAAAGGGTATCTCTACATTCTTCCTTGAGGTTTTGACGTTAGGAGAGTTGCTTCTGCATCTAGCTTTCCTTACAGTTAGATGTTTATCTTACTTAGTTTTAGAAATAAAGCGCTTCCATGTTGGCAAGCTGAGTTGTAAATGCAAGGGGATTGTAGGGTTCCCTACCTCTTGCTTGTCTATAAATAAGAGCATTTGCTCATTGTTTTCTTTAACCGTACTTGTGATAACAAATTGTTGAGCCTATTTTTTCTGGAAGTTGTTGTTGTTTAGTTGTTGTTCACTTTGTGTAAGAGCAAGTTTGCAAGTCTCTTTTAGCTGCAAGTTCTTGTTCAGTGCATGTATCTTGTGTAATCTTTTGTTATTGATATTTGAGAAATAAAGTCTTGTGCCTACTTTGCCCTGATATAATGTCTCAAATTTCCGTTCTATGTGTTATGCTTATGTGATCTCCATTTCAACTTGCATTGAAAGTAAGTAGATGTATGTTGGAAGAAGAGTTTATCTAAGTATTTTGTCAGAGAGTCAAACTTTGTTTATTTCTAACTCTCTTACTCTGTGTTTACTTGAGAAGTTAGAAACGTCTTTAGAGTAGGCTTAGTTGTAGTTGAAATTCCAAAAAAGAAATTCTCAGCTATGGCGCTAGAGTTTGATAAGCTTGTCCTCTTAGCTGAACCAAAAAGATAGGCAAATTAGTTTTAATTTACTTTCTTGAACAACATCAGCAAAGAGGGAGCTTCCCCTCCTAATTCAAAGGGCAGCTTATCTGTGCATAGTTATCCGTTTCTAATCCGCATTCTAGAGGTGCGAATTAAAACACCAACACTTCTATTGTCATTCACTCATGTAGCTTGGCAATGATCACAGGAAAAGGAAACCCACAAACCACACAAGCACCTCTAAGCAATGTTGTTATTAGAAACATGGAATATGCTAACAACATCAACTTGGAACTTGTATCATAAAGTCATGTTCTGAATTGGCAAAGCTTTTAGTGTATGTGCTGCCTTATAACCATACCTTGACTCACAATTATTGCCAATGTGGGATGTTTCTGAGCTTACTCATTATCCAACACAATCATTTGACACTTTATGATGTATATATTCTATTTTTGTGTGAATTTTTACAGAACGGAGTAATTAATCATTTACTGTGTTTTCCAGTAAGGTGCCAATTAAATATAGAACACTGAATTAGTAGTTTGATGAGATCAACTTATATGTTATGGGTGTTACTTCTTCTGATCTAATAAAACTAATACTTGAATCAATAACAGAAATAACAATGCATACCAGATATAAGCATTAAAGTATATCTTTATTCACACTTTAAGTTATTATAGAAGTAGACCAAATATGGTCAACCAAGGATTTAGATTTCTTTCCTTGACAGTGCTAAGGGCATTTAAATGACTCGAAGGTTTCCACAACTGTCCAACCGACTCCTATAACTACCCAAAAGCCAACAACCAATCAATAAATAGTTAAATACAACCATATTAACATATCATAATAAAGGCATAGTGTGCTTACTACAATGGATGACATTACATTTACTATTAAAAGAAAAATTGATCAATTTATGAAATTAATTGCTCTATGTTAATCCTTAGATTCCAAATTTACATAATGATAGAACTTAGGTGCAGGACCATTGCTCATCATGCCATTTAT
Source organism: Sequoia sempervirens (assembly GCA_007258455.2). Taxonomy (NCBI): domain Eukaryota; kingdom Viridiplantae; phylum Streptophyta; class Pinopsida; order Cupressales; family Cupressaceae; genus Sequoia; species Sequoia sempervirens. Next base: position 89,908 of record VDFB02268914.1, on the reverse strand, counting down.
TCTTAAAAAAACCCATATTAAATGACATTTGACCTGAGATTTGATGACATGCACAAGAAATTACCCTTGTTCTTCATATTTAATGACTGATTGAATATAAAATTACTTTCATCACAGAATTCAAAATCTTGTTTAAGAATGCTGCAAATTTCCTTAACCCATCTACTAGAAAAGTGTTCTTACCAGCTTTATTATATTCTCCCATTATAATGAAGCAATTAGCAGCAGAATCTGGTTTCTCTATAGAAAGGAACATTTTTGCTGCTGCTTTCAGCGAATGTTTGGCAGTTTCTTTGTGTGTTTTTAAATTTCTTTGTCCATCTTCTCGAAGCCTTGCGGCTTCTGCCCATTTAGCCATATTCACATCTCCAGACCTCTCAAAGCAAATAACCGCCATATCATAATTTTTCTCATTAAACATCTGTTCATTCTCAAAAAATAATTCAGCCAGTTAGGAAATCCAATGATTCATGCAAATAATTAATTGGCACAAACTTTCGACAGGGTGGAAATCTAAAGTGCAAATAGAAGAATGCAAAAACTGGGATGAATGCTTACAAATTGCTATTAATTTTTTCCGGAAATGAGAACACACAAAACACAATTGAATAATAAATAAATAAAACCCACACTATCAATATTCACACAAAGACATGTATGAAATGGATGATACAAATTCTACAGCAGACAAATGTGTGGCATAAAAATTAATGCTATTCCCATTTACTGCACTCAATGACATAGTGCTGACCACATATAAAGACATTATTTATGGAATAAAAATTCTGACAATTATAAGGTGGTAGATCATTCTCTTGAAACTTGTGCTTTCAATGTTAGGAGGTGTGGAGGAAGGACAAATAACAATAATCTAAATCAGGATGTATCCTTGTAGAAGGTTGCTGCCCCAAATGGACCATAGAAAACACTTGAGCATAATAACACAAGGCCATTAAGTGAACAAGGTGTCTGTTATGAAATTGAGGTTCTTACACCATAATAATGTTAGTTGCTTGGTGAGTTGACCACATAGGGATGAGTGTAGTTCAATATATCTATTGTGAGTGAGGTTGTTGGGTTGTTACAAACTCATTTACAGAACAGAAGATTGTTAGTGTTTGTTATTAGATAGTTGTAATAGATTTTAAAATATTGGGGCAAATTTAGATGTCTACTTTGTCTAAATACTCCTTCATTCCAATGATATAAATAATTTGGAATTATCAAATGCTTAAAGTCTCAAATGCATTATGATATCACAAGAAAGCAAATTGTTCACTACCAAGTCAAAAGTAGTAAAAAATATTACTTGTGATTACTCTAATCAAGATCAAAGAAGTTTTATTCATTTAAATAGTGTGGGAAAAATTTTCAAGTGACAAAAATGTCTCAAGAGAATAAATAATGGTTTAGCTAATATATGTCAACACAGATGAATAAACCATGGTTGTCACTCATTGGCAAGCAAAGAAGTTGATATACCACTATTAATCCCAAACAGAAATAGAATGCATGATTATTGTTAAGGAATCTATGGAAAATCTATTGAATCTTTCTAGTAACCTACAGAGGCAGAATATAACACCACAGAGGAAAGAAAAAGCAAGAAACAAAAGTAGAAAGAAGGTGAGCCCAAAATAGGCGAATTAAAGCTCTGTGATTCAAGTGCACATGCAAATAGCCATGTCAAGGGCTGATCCCTCGAGGAAACAATATGCCAATGAGGACCAAAGAAAAATATCAATGCTACCACATACTTGTCTCAAAGCACAAAATAGAAGAGATGACTTCATGATCACCCACTATAGACCATGAAAAAAAAAAATATTACTTTTGTAAGTCAATGTCGTTATGTTAAGCTTTGTCGGAATTAGGTAGTAATGTAATGACTTAATCTTCAATTCTTGATAGTTGTGTCAACCTTGTTGTACCCAAACCGAATTTATTGCTTCAACAAGGCATTTTGTTTAAAATAGTCTAAACCTTGCTAAAATGATGTCAAATATAGTTTTTGGGCAATATCAAGCATGGAGTTTTGTTAGTGTTTTGTCAGTCAAAGGCAGTATTCATTGATCAGAACTTGAATCGGGAACTCAGAACGAAACATTTCACGGTAAAGGAGCATTTCACGACAACAATTATACTTTTGAATGGTCATTTCAATGGCTATAATGAAGATTTCAAAGGATAATTTTTTAAGATTTCTCAAAGAAAAGCAAAATTGCGCCCCTGTAGCTCAGGGGCGCCCTTCTTTTTGAAGGCCTAGATTTTGTGGTGAATGTTCATGAATACAATCAATCTCTTCAGAATTAGTCTACCTATCCGATGAGCTATCCTGTGAGGCTATCCGAGTCTCGTAACTCCGGTAACTGGCGACAAAAGTTGAAGATTCCAAAGTTCCAGATTGCAGAAGCTTGTCTTTTTCCAGCTTCTGTGCCCCTGTAGCTCAAGGGCGCACCTCTTTAAGGTGGGTTATATCTTGGTATTCCTGATGGTTGATGCATTCGATCTTTTCATGACTAGTCTGCCTGTCCGACGAGCTATCGAGTGCAGTCATCCGAGTCCTAGAGCTTCGACAGCTGACATCTGAAGATGAGCTTATGGAGAGACTTCACATCATAGAGCTTCCTCACATGGTGAAACTGCGCCCCTGTAGCTCAGGGGCGCTCTTAAAATTGACCCTTGAAATGGCAGAGTTTGCAGATAGGGTCTTCCTGACATCAATGCTACTCTAATCCGGCTTCGCGATGCACCGAGTTGCCTGTTAATCCGACATTCTGAAAGATCGTGGCAGAGATTCTACCAGGCACATAATTTCACAGGCGGAGAAGCATATAAATTTCATTGTATTTCTGTAGGCCAGGGGCGCCTAGCCTTTAGGCCTATCAGATGAAATTATTGACGTTCGAAGTCTTCACGGGACTTCTACGCAATTACTCCAGCTATCCAACGAGCCCAACCACCAGCCTCCGGGATTTGGAAAATGCTTGTATGTGCGAGGTCTTTGTGAAATACTGAAAAACGAAGACAACTTAGAAAATGGCCAAGTTTGGTCGTCTATTTCATCTTGGGAAAGGCGCCTTTCTATTTGAGGTCTTAGAAGCAATTTTCTTGCTTCGTCACCTCTAGAGACATCTCTCGTAGGTCCTTCTGGCTACGCGTCGAAACAGACGGTGCTCGAATCAGGCCATCCTCGCTCCAAATATCAAAGGTCAAAGTAGGGCATCTGGTTGAGAGTTGTTCTTTTGTCAAAATGGTGTTCGTGCCTTTTCAAGCCAAGGGCGCCCTTGCTTTTGGGGTCCCTAATGCAGCTTTCAAGTGCCTTACGTACATTCGTTGGATGCGGAATACCTCTAGTCACGCAGTGAGCTTGTTATTCAGTCAGCAGGGTTCACCGTTCATCCTCAACAGTCGTTTGAAGCGTCAAATGGCAGAATGGAGAAATGGTTGTCTGACACCTGAAAATCAATTTAATCAAGGGCGCCTAATTTTTTGAGGTGTTAAGTGATGGATTTTGCAGTGATGACTCCTAGCAGACATTTCTTGCTCTACAAGCTTCACAATGAATACACCTGCTCAGTCTCAACATCATCTGGTCACCCAGAAATCAGTGTCGAAGATGGCCAGTTGTAACTTTGTAGTTAGCTACAAAGTAGGAAGTTAATAAAAAACGTAATATCTTGAACAAATGGACGCCTATGTGGACAAATGAGGACTTTTGGAAATCAATGAAGTTTGCTGAATCCGTCCAAGTGCTTTACGTGGTTTGTTAACTGAATAAAATAATATTTATTTTTGCATGCTAAGGCATTAAATGGCGATTTTATCAAATTGGTGCCTCTTTGTGTTGAGATTTAAAAAACGCATGATGAATATTTTGATTATTATATTAAAATCCGGAACTCCGAGTGAGTCACAGTTCAATTGAAGGGGGTCCAATTAGAAGCCTTCTATTTCAGTTGAGGTTTTAAATCTTCCAATCACCTTTGAGGTGTGAATTTATTCTATTTATTCAAGCATGGCGTCATATTTCATTCACATAGCCTGAGCAAATTCGTAATTCTTCAGAGCAAAGGCGAATTTCCTTCAGAGTTGGGCGAATTTCTCATCAGCAATCATTGGTGAAGACATCAAAACACTTTATTTGCAGGTACAAGTCCAAATTAATCAGCAGACTTCAGACAAGATGGCGCTTTTAGCAAAAGTATAGCACTAAAAACTTCTATCTTTTGTCTTAAATTCTTCTATTTCTCATCTTAAATTCTTTCGCATGTTTGAAGAATTGGCAACTTGTGACAAAACAAATCATCTGGGTTGATTCAGAATAGCTTCCTCGAGAAAACCCATGTGCTAGAATTTTCAAAAAAATTTACTCCAGAGCATCAGTTCTCGAGGCTCTAATTTTCTTAAATGAAAATTCCTTGCATGGTCGAGTAGAAGTCAAATTTTCACATTTTTGATGTTCTAGGTCGTCTTAGAATCTTTTTTTGGACAAAACCCATATCTCAGAATTTTTCGTGAAAATTGCTCTCTGATAGGCTATTTTTAGCCTTAGCAAGCTATTTTTAGTTTTCCAGAAAAGTTGTCAGAATACAGCCATGTTCACAATCAACAGGCGAGTTTTTCAGAGTGCAATACATGCAGACTGAATTCAAGACCAAATCGGTCTTAATTCGTGATTTCATCAGAAAAGCTGAGACCGATTTGTATCAAGTTCATTTAGAGGGTTGACAGGCGTAGTCACTCAAATCCATATGGTTGCATGCCTCGTACGGCCGATTTTCTTCCAAAGCCGATTTAGAGGGTTGATACCGATGGAATTTTCCATGTGTAGCAAGTTCGTTTGCATTTCTCACAACTAGAGTGTGCGCAGTCAAGCTTCGCAGTTTCGTCATGCAAACACTCTTTCATTAAGAAGCATGAAAAGCGTCAAGCTGCAGAAGAAATAGTGGCCATCACTTCAGTTACGGAGCCGCCAGAGTTATAAGTCAGTGAAATGCTAGTTTTAGTGTGCAAAGATTGCCAAGATTGACCAAGTTGCTGACAAGCAGTGAATTGTGACGACCTTTAGACAGTGACGCAGTTAACAATCTCGTTGAGGGATTGATTGTTCGGGATCATGGCCAGTAGACTTCAGTTCCCACCTCTCAGAATAGACATTACGCACAGGAGTTAAACTTGGCGTTACCTTCTCAAGTTAACTTGTCTCATCTCATGCATATCTATTATGAGATCAACTTTATTCACTTGGAGTTTTATTTAGGGTTTACGTTAACTAATGGTAGTGTTCCAGTTAACATACTTTCAATAAGGACATGCATGCTTGCACATTGTCCATTTAGATTAGGGTTTTCAGTTAACTGATGGTAGTTTTCCAGTTAACTGTATAGTTTCTTTTATTAGGGTTTAGCAATAAATCTTGCATTCATTGCAAGACTGTAGTTGACTCAAGGTGATTTTAGGGTTCCCTACACCTTTTGATGTCTATAAATAAGAGTTTTTGCTCATTTGTACGTAACTTTTGCGTGATAGTGTACATGTTGTGCCCACCTTGCCTGTAGTATTGCTATTTTGTATCTGTTCACGAACTTTTGCACGAGAGAGAAATATATGTTGTGCCTACCTTGCCTATAATATTGCTCATTTTGTATCTGTTCATGAGTATTTACTATTGTGATGAATTGTTATGCCACTTGGGTTTCATGCAATTATGATGGTGAATTCTTGCTTTAGTTAGATATAGTGGCTAGTTGATCATAGATTGTATGCGTGTCTCACCAATGCAATTTATTATCCTAGTTGGCTATCCTTCATGTTTTGTGTTCAATAAACTCATTCAGATTGAGCTAATAGATATGCCACCTTGCCTTCAAGTTGAGAATCTGTTCTTGGTTATCGTATGATGTGTGTGAATAATAAACTTACTCAAATTGAGCTGATAGTTGTGCCACCTCGCCTTCAATTTGAGAATCTGTACTTAGTTTATCATATATTGTTGTTTCCAATAAGCCTATTCAGACAAGCAGATAGTTGTGCCACCTTGCCTTCACGTTGTGAGTCTGTACCCGGCTTATCGTCAAATAATCATCCCTACTCCATTTCCTCATGCTCTGTTTTCTTGAGGAAACTAGATAGATTTAAAGTAGTTAGCTTAGTTGTAGTTAATGATCTACAAAACCAGAAAATCCTTAGCTGCAACATTCTTGGTTTTCTTAACCTTGTGCCTCTTCCAGCTGAGAACAAAAAGATAGGACTTGGATTACTTTTCTTTTCCACGCATTCCAGCACTACGAGGGAGCTTCCCCTCCTAATTTGAAGAGCACTCATTAAGTAGTGTGCATAGTTGTCCGTACAAACCTGCACTCCAGAGGTGTTAGTTTTTATGCCAACAAACCTATAACCATAAGTCTTGTTGTCATTCACATAGCAAGTCTTATGCCAAGGTTGGGGGCATTGTGTAATAGGCCCTCCCTAATTTGGCCAATCTATATTTAACAATACCTATATATCAATCTTAGATCACTTCTATACTCTCTATGTGCTCCTCCTCACCCTCTTCTAAGAAAGGAGGTTCCCAATAGATCCATCAAAGATGACATTTACTACTGGTATATCCAATTTTCTTGGACCTCCCCTTTGAATTCTCACAACCCTGTGCTATATTTCTATGCTAAGAATTTCTTACAAGTTTTTGAGAACATTGCTCAACCCACCTATCTTCATTAATTTTTATTTGGGCATTCTTCCTATTCAATCGTAAGTGTGCTCCAATCAGCTTCATTTTGAGCCAAACCACTATATTTTACAAAGTGAATGATTGTGTTGCCTTTGTTCTCTTCTACGTGTAGCTTATTTGACGAGTAATTTATTCTCCAATGTAAATTCTACTATGACATTTTTGGGAGGTACTATTGCTTGCTTATACAAAGATTCAAGTGGGGCTCTATATCCACTTCTTTAGTTCTTGGAATCATGTGTCATCCATGTATTGAAGTAGTTATTCTTTCCAAATAATGTGTGATAACTTGTTAATTTGTATTTTTAACCAATAGAAAAGTGTTGTTCAATTTAGATTTAGCCTCTTTCATTCATAAAATCTCACATGTGAGACAAAAGTTGGTATAAACAATATGCTCATACCTGAGAAAAAAATATAGTAAAGATTATGTCGCTATTTCATTATTGTAAAACTCCCAAAAATGTTTTGTATGGTGTTAATAACTATATATTTTGTTTAAAGATTTGTATATAGGTTGTGCTGAAGGACTATGTTTGCACGGTTAGCTTCCACAAACTCAAAGAGGAAAATACTTTGGTTAAATTCTAAGAAACATTCAGTTTCACCCCATAGGGAACCCAAATGGTATTTACCCAATTGCATAGCATGCTTTCAAATAGAATACAACCTACAAAGCAACTAATAAGACTAAACTAGTCTAACCACTTGTAGGAATTATCAAAATCTAGAACTAAAAGAACAACATATGCAGGGTTTTTAGAGTCCATACCTAATGGAACACTTTTGGAACAAATTTGTGAGGTTTCTTTGCAAGTGATGCCATTTCTTGCTCCAATCCATACCACTTCAGCATTAACAAGCAAAGGAAATCCCTTGGGTGCCATTAAAAGAAAATTAATCGCCTTAAGGGTGAGAAACCTTAAGAGCTTCAACAATAAATGCAAACAAAATAATAACATCCCACTACAATATTGGAAAGCAATGTGACATGGAGAAACAAAGCAATGGAAATAGACATCAAACCAAGCCAACCTTTGTTGCTCTCTCTCTAGCTCCTTCCAAAGTTGGCATTTGTTTGTGAAATAGTTTACATATTTTGTGACTTAGCTATCCTTTCGTGATCTCATGAACTAATACCAACCAGACTTGCCTATGTAACTGTAGCATCCTCATCAATCTATGATGGCTCCTCTGGCTCTATGTCCCACTGTGCTATTTGACTCTCTTTGTACATAAGTGTCTTGCGGTCAATGAGATGCAAAGCACTATATACAACCATAAGCTTCTTTGCTCTCCTAGAGGTAAGTTTGTTCCTCTTAAGAGAGTGGACGAAGATATAAGTAGACCAATTCCTCTCAATAGCTGAAGTACTATAAACTTCATATAGCAATTGAATGGCTAGAGTGGTAGTCAAAGAAATTGGTCCATGGAAATTCCATCACAAAATTGGGTCCTCTTGTGCCATACTTCCCATATCCATCTTGGCCACCTAAGAATAACCCCTAAGAGTGGCAAACTATGTCCACTCAATACAAATGATGTCGGCCTCTACAAGATCATAAGATCATACTGTTGGATGTTGTGGTTGTCTTGCTGATATGTGGTTGTCATTCATGCCAACACTATTAGCATTGATGTATTGAAGGTTGTTTATGTTGACGATATTGAGAAAATTGTTAAAGGAAGAGTTGCAGGTTGATAGTGGAACATTGAAGGTCATAAAGGTGTCTTGCTCAGTACGTTGATGATCAGTCGTGTTGTGACCCTTTTCACACATCACCCCATTGCAAATGGGGACCCCCTAATTTTTGCTCCGTTTGGGTATTGTTGTGACCTTTTTCACACATCGCCCCATTCAAATGGGGACCCCTAATTTTAGCTCCATTCTGGTCATTTTGGCTTTGGTTTTTGTGTCTCTCTCTCTCTCTCCGGCTGTCTCTTTTCTATGGTCTGCTTCCTGGGGACGTTCCCGTCTGCAAGCTTCAACATGAATTTGGCCAAGTCTGAAATTAGGGTTTGAGTCTTTCCAGCCAATTTGAAGTCAAACGAGGTGAATAACTTGAAACTTGAGCTTAACGCTCTTGTCAGTATGCTTCCAGTAGGCTCCCAGCAAAATTTCATCAGATTCTGAGGTACTTACTATTTTTAGTAAGTCTGCTATTCAGAGCAATTTGTCAGCTATTTTGAGATTCCGATCATCACACGGCATTCAGAGTATATCAGACTGCTTGCATGCCAAATTTGAGCGAAAACAGACGACTTACTATTTTTAGTCCAGCTTCCGGGCCTAATTTGAGATGCCGGATACGGTTTCGCTGCATCCGGCATATTCGCCTACGGGTTTTGAGACCTTCCGGTGATGTAACATACCAGGCGAAGCGACCACTTTCGGATTGACCTTCCAAAGGCTATTTTAGGTTTGCATGTCGGGGGTTTCTTTTGCGTAATGAATAATTCACGATGGGTTTTGAGACCTGGCGATGGTGTGACATACAAGCAGAGATGATCACCGATAGGAACTTGCTATTTTTAGTAGGTGTGCCCGGCCGGTAAGCTTCCCGATGATTCCAGTCGCAAGGCGTCAGCGGTGTCAGCGAAGCCAGCGAAGTTGAACGATCATATGCGGCGAATTGAGGTCTCAACTTGAACTAAAATGACATCAAAGTCAAAATCTTAACCGGTGTAAACCCGCCAGCGTCCGGCGATCCGCCGGGCTATCTGGCGGTGAAATTTCAAGTCAAGCGAAGCACTTACTATTTATAGTAAGTCAATTTGGAAACTGGCTAAAATAGTAAATTGAGTGCATGCGTCAGTGTCAGCAGTCAGGTCACGTGGTGAGGAGCGCCTCATTAAAATTTCAAGTCAATCGAAGCAGTGGAGCCATCAGAAACATGAGGTTACTATTTATAGTAAACTACCTCTAGAAATGGGCTAAAAATAGCAGGGTGATTAAAAATGGCAGTGTTAACAGGACAACGAGGTCAGGAGGATGCAGTGTGCAAAGTTTCAGGTCGTTCTGAGCTTCCGAAGTGTGAAAATCAAGAGGCTTACTATAAATAGCAAGGCACGGATAAGCTAGCAGAAGAAGGTAAAAATGTCTAAGTCTGAGTTTCATCCAGCAGACACCTCCAAATGCGCCATGCTTGCCTTCAAGGTGATCAAAAATATTCTGTGAAATGAGTTCATCCTCCTGCCACCTCAAAATGCGCCCAAGGAGAGAAAAGGTCAAAGAGTCAAAGTTTTCATCCTCCTCTCACCCCAAAATGCACCCACCTTGAAGCATGAAATTTTTAAAAAAATGACTAAGTTAAAACTCATCCTGCACATATGTCTAAATGCGCCCATCCTTCACCCTGGCTGAAATGCGCCCAAGTCATAAGCTAGTCAAAGAAGTCAACTTTTTCATCCTGCATGAGGGGTAAAATGCGCCCAAAAAGGAGGCATGTGAGGACAAGAGTTAAGGCGTTGGAAAAGATTCCTCCTCCTATATGAAAATAATTTCCTAAGGTTCAAATTAAAGAAAATTAAATGAACCCGTTCGTTGTGCACCCATGGATTTGAAGTGTTCTGGAGAAAATTTTCTTCTGGGTATCGAAGATTGTCGATGGGGAGTTGATTTTAAAGCCTTCCATGCTTCGCTGCGGCCTTCAGGATGGATATTTTGATGGGCGCCAGGTTGATGAATTTCCTAAGGGAGATGTGAAAATTTTCTAAGGCAAGTGTGAAGAAATTGCGTTCTCAAGGTAAGATCCTCCAGACGATAAATTTGAAATGAATTGCCTGGGTGAATTTGCTTCAATCCTTCGTGAAGATAGAGATGAACGAAATTGGGTATCAGAGCTCCAGTTAGTAAAATGAATTTCTCAAAGATGATACGCCCTTGAGGAAAATGGGTTGAAAAATTGGCTAAGGCATGAAGAATCGTGATGAAGGCAAAAGTTGGCTAGCAAGGGCGATGAATGTTGGGAAGTTGGAGCGTGAAGATCAGGTAAATTGGTTAAGATTATATTATGAAATGTTCTGATACCCTTCTCCTTGCTTGTTTTGCAGGAGGAACGTCGAGGCCAAGCGTTGATGATTCAAGTGATCCAAGATGATATTTCAACTTCGAAGGAAGAAAAGTTGTGAAAATGGCTAAGTGTTGAAGAAACATTTTCAAAACTCAAGATGGAAAAAGAAGGAAAGCTCCAGCGAAGTTGAAGAACAAAAGTCAAGAAGAAGATCAAGAACAGTGTGAACGCGTCTACAAATGGAATCTTCTAGAAGGATGATGGTGGACATTATGGCGCATTTATTACCCCACTCTCCTCTGTGGCGGTTTTTAGGGCAATATTATTTAGGGCTGAGGTGGCACGATTCAGGCCCCTCTATTGATTGTAACCCTAGCCGTCCTTTGGGACTTGGCTAGCTATAAAAGGGGGAGTCCCCCTCATTTGTAAATCATCAGAATTAGATTAGACATTGGAATAGTAGACATTGAGAGAGCATTAGCATTAGAGCTAGATAGTGTAGCATTGTAGAGCATTTTTGCATAATTTGGAGAAGAAAGAAAGTTTTCCCTTTGAAAACTTTTGAGGAGATTGTTGTGTAACACATTTTATGATAATAGATATTTTCATTGATGATGGAATTCGTCTTGTCATGAAATGCTAGCGGGATTTTCTTCTTCCTTTAGGTATCCAAGTAGCTTAAATTCATGCAAGTAGCTTACTTTGGTGTGTGGTGTTTTATTGAGATAGCCGGCTTTTATTCCCATACCATTAGCGGCTTGTTGATGATAAAGTTAAGCCTTGTGTGGTCAACTGGACATTATCTTGTGTCTAACTTCGGTTGTGGTTTACATGCTTATATGCGTCGTTGTGATGGTGTATACATGTTAAGTCATAATTTGAACATCTTTTGCTATTTCCCTTGAAGATTGCACCGATTTTGCTGAGGCTGTCCGACGGAGGCTAGGTGAAATCCGGTTGAAGTCTATTGAAATGAAGCTCCACATATCCTGCATTTAGAATAGAACATAAACTTCTTAGGCCCTACACCCTTTTAAATTCAGTTCATTTTCGGTTAGAATTAGGAAACTTGCGCTCACCTGCCAAATCATTTGAATCACACGAAAGCCCTTAGTCTGCTGTTTGTTGTTAGCCGTCGAACGATTGTGTAAGTCCCCTTGACATACCGGCAATATCACATGTGTAAGTCCCCTTGACATACCAGTAATATCACATCGAGCCAAATTGAGCCTATTCGCACTCAAGGAACCTTGGAGTTGAAAGCATGATCTTACTCGTAGTCTTAGCATGCTGAATACTTTGTTCAAGAGAGGATAGAGCGTCCGTTGGGAGACTTTATTCTGTGTTGGTGCGGTCTCAAAAACCACGTCAACAGAATTGGCGCTAGAAGGAGTGCCATAACAACTACAACATACAGTTGTGTGGAAGTAGAAAGGGTTTGAAACACAAAAAGTTCTGTTGGAGAAAATTATCATAAGTCAAGATGGTCTTCTCTCAAGATTGAACAATCCCGCGCAGAAGTAGTTACGTCCTGGATCGTATCAGTTCATTTTCGCCAGACAAGTTGAAGAGAATCTTGAGGTCTACGCCCAGTTCATCTAAAGATTTTGTGGAGTTAGAGCTACCTACAAGATCAAGGAAGAAGAAAGAAGTTCATTCAAGCAAAGAAGTCAAGTCAAGTGCAGAATTTTTATCCAACGAAGAAGTTCAGTCAAGCGAAGAAAGCGGAGAAGAAATTTCAAGCTTATTTAGAACTCCACCTAGTGCTTCGAGGTTTGCTCAGCCAAAACAAGTTCAAGCTATTGTACAACAGCCAGCCCAAGTGATTGTGTATCAAAGGCGACTACCAATTCAAGCAATGGCTCAACTAGGAGGTCAGCAAGGAGGCCAACCCGCTCCAAACGGTGCTACATGGTTGGTTACCAACCCATCTCCGCTAGAGTTTCAAGACTACCATGAGATGCCAAAGAATCCTAAAAAATTTTGTCCTAAGTTCATTGCTAATGATGTTAACTACACGGCCGAGGACCATATCAAGATGTTTGAAGGTCACCTACGCAATAGGCAAATTGGGTATGCAGATGTGGCTTGCAGACTGTTCCCATATTCCTTGGGAGAAGAGGCTCATTTTTGGTTCATTCACCTACCAGTAGGGTCTATAAGGACATGGGAGCAGATGAAGGAGGCCTTCATCGGAAAGTTTGGTATACCTGCCACCCCTGTAGAGCTATATCGTCAATTTGCAGAAGTGAGAAGACAAGACAAAGAGCCCATTCGTGCATTCAACAACAGGTTCCAAAAGGCCCTCAATAGGTTACGCACTCCTTATGTTATTGACGATGCTCGAGAATGCTACTATTCAGCGCTTGATCCTTTGACTGCAATGTTCGTAAGATCTCACCCCAATCCAGCAGATATAAATCAAGCCTACGCTAAAGCTATTGAAGTAAGTCAAGGTTTAGGACAGAATATAACTGGACCCTCACTATATACTGGCTTAGTCACAATGAACAATCAGGTCCCAGCATGGAATCAACAAGTTCCGGCGCTAAATGCGATCCCACAGCCAACTTATCAAGTACAAGCACCATCAAGTCAGTTAGTTCTCCATCCTGGGATGCCTTTGTCCCAGACGCAAGTTGCACAGCCTGTTTATCTCCAAAACACAGTGCCACCAGTAGAGAAAGATGAGATAAAAGATTTAATAGAACAAGTGAAGAGGCTGTCAGCCGAGGTGACTCACCTCAAAAATCAAAATAATCAGACGCAAACCGTGCAACGAAACTATCAGGCACACCAAGGTGCTAACCGAGGATACCAGAATAATCCTCCAAGTCATCAAGATACCCATCAAGGATACCATCAAGACAACAGTCATGGGTATAGAAATAACAATCAAGGATTTCAGAAGAGGTCCTCGAATACTGGGCCCAACAACGGAGGTGTTCCGTCACCATTAGACAATCCGCCACCTCCTGAAAACCGTCCTGCAGATAGAATTTATATGGCCGAAACTACCTCGTCAGGATGGTGTAGGTTACATAACACGAACCAGCATTCTGAGCTTCAGTGCCATGAATTCCAAGTCGTGGCTGGTATTCTCAAAAGTGAAACAAGGAATACAGAGGTCACAGAAAACCCTCCAATTACGGGATATGAATTAGTCCCAGCACCCAGATATGATCAGGCATTGATAATAGAGGATTGCAATTTCCCGCCTGAATTTCAGAGTTACACGCCCCCACCAGTTAATCAACAATTTCCATCAGCTTCAGCAAACGCTCCCGTGGGGATGCCAGAGTTTCAAGTACCGTCAGAAGTTCACGCCACATATGCATCACCGGAAGAGTCTCTTTATAGAGATGGTTATGTCTTTCCGCCTCTCAACAATAGCGTCTTGGTAGAAGGAAGTAGGGAGGTACAAGCTTTTCAAACACCCGGAGGAGCGACACCCAAAGTGTATCAGAGGAATTACCACCAACAGCATGAACCTCTAACGTCATCGGTACCTCCAAATAATTTTACAACTCCGCCGCATCCCAACGCAAGCAATAATCCAGGTTTACCTAGAGATTCTCCAGAGTACAGACGGCAGAATGCAATGCAAGGCGGAGGAGGACAACAAGTTATTCAGCAGCCAGTTCATCAAGCTGAGCAGAGACAAAAGGAAAGTCTTCCTAGAGAGGACGTGAAAAGACTTGGCTCTTATGTGTTAGAAGAATCCAAAAGAATGAAGGTTAGTCTCCCACTACATGAGCTAATGAAGATTTCAGAGGTCAGAGATACAATTCTAGGAAGTGTGTATGAAACACCCGTAGTGAAGAATACATCCCAAGAACCTGGCCCATTAAGGAATCCTCCCGTGAACACACAGTCTCGTCCTGTGCAGAGTGCAAATATGATAGAAGAAGTGCCTCATGCGCCATTTGACACTTGGGAAGCTCCGCAACAACCTCCAAATTTCGTAGGCATGGTACAAGGTTCTTCAAACGCTCCTAAAAAGTCATGGATTGAAGATAAAAAGAAACGGTTCACTATTCCTGCAGAGCAGAAGCAAAAACAAGAACAAACGCAGAATCCAAGAGAGGTTGTTCGAGACAATCAATTTCAATCAAGTAGAAAAGATGAAAAGGAGAATGCCCCAACAAATGAAAGGAAGAAGCCAGTGGTATTCTATCAGGAAAGGGATGAGCCAGCCCCATTTCTTGTTTCAGTCAGAATTTTTGGGAAGTTATTGCATAACTGTTTGATCGATTCTGGTGCATCAAGTAATGTCATTCCTTTAAAGGTATGTCAGGCGTTGGGTATAATTCCGCTCAAGACCAACAAGAAGGTGACTCAGCTAGATAAGACTGAAGTTCCAGTCGTAGGAGAATTGAATAGCATCCATATGTAGTTGGAAGCGGATCCTAGAATTCAGAGTCGCATTGACATATCAGTTGTGGATATACCAGGTGGTTATGGCATGCTATTGAGTAGAGACTGGACAAGGAAATTGAATGGATACATCGCAACTGACTTCTCCCACATGTGGTTGCCTTGGAAGGGAGTTCCAAATCAGATAAAAATTGAAAGTACACCACGGCTCAAATTAATGATCACAGAATGTGGTGAAAACAGTGATATCTTGTTCGTGGAAACTGATTTGGGTTCATACAAGCCTATTAGGAAAGAAGTCCTCACGTTGCAAAGCTCGGAAGGAGAGAAGTTTTCAGAGGATACACCTGCCTTCACCAGAGTGTTGATTGAAAATGATTCCAGTAGGAATGAGAATGAAGGGACGTTCAGAGATTCTATGTTAAAAAATGTAAAGCAAGAGACAGAAAGTGCCCCCATCAGAGACTTATCGTTACCCATTTACGAAGCTTTCTATTCAAAGAACATAGGTGCCATGGGTAAAACTTCCTCAGAGCAAGTCCCGGAGGAAGAATGCGAAGAAGTCAATTGGGGAGAAGACCAGATTCAAACAAGGCTATCTCAGTTGACACACTTGGAGGCGAAAGGAGATGAGGCTTTGGAAGGTATGGCTGAATATCAAAGGGTCATCGACAAATCATGGTTGGACCCCGATCAAGCTTCTGAGATCCTGGGAAATGATGCATTTAAGTTACGAACAAGAACAGGAGGGGATATCCCATTGCCGGACGATGGGAGATTCCTCAAGCATTATTTCCAACCCTAGGTTCTCTCCGAGAGCCTACTTTGTAATATATTAGATTAGGTTTGCTTTCCCGTTTGCTTTCCTGTTTTCCTTTGTTTTGGTTTGTTGCCCTTTGGGTTTTTGGCTTGGCGTTTCCATCCCTTGAGTTGTCCGCTCAAGTGGTTTTGGTTTGGGAATGGGCAAGGATCTTTGGGTTTTCCCGTTGCGAAGGGGGTGATGATGGTTTTAACTCCCACAACGTGGTTTCTTTCCGCTGGAATTTGCATAAATTTTTCAAAAGGACTGAGGTTGTTTTCCTTTTGTCATCATCCAGTTTAGCGATTGAGCTCGTCTCGGGAGGTTAACCCGTTATTGTGTCTTAACACATGAGTCTAAAGACCTTTAAAACCTTACCTATCTCCATTCTGAGTCATTTTGGTTTCTTGGGAAAGGTTTTGGCAGGTGAAAATTTTACGTCTTGCTTCAGCGCCACTAGAATTCTCAAACCCATTGGAGGCTTCATTGCCTGCCAGCCAATCGAGGAATTGACGGAGAAATCAAACAAAGAAAAGAGAAGGTGCTTAAAAGAAATATCTGAGAAGAAAACAAAAAAAAAAAGAGAAATGAAAAATGAAAGAAAATATCATGAAATATTGGTTTTGGGAACATACGAGTAACTCCACCGGGACTATGGACGCCCGGCCAACAGTGGAGCAATATTCGTGAGAATTGTAGCGACAACCTCGTCGGGGCTATGGACGCCTGACTGGCAGCGAGGCCATGTCCAGGATGCTTTTGAAGCTAAGATATTTATATAACCTGCTACGGCCGATTCTGGAAGTTGAGATGGTTTATAGATGGAACGAATGCACACACTCACAGGGTTTTAGATGAAAGTGTTTTGATCCAATATCGGATTCTTTTCCCCTTTTGAGTAAGTGTCCTTTCTGTATGATGGTTTGAGGAAGACTAATCTGAGTTCAATTCTTAAAGTGTTTTTCAACACTTTCCCGTGGGGATGCCAGATGTTGTGACCTTTTTCACACATCGCCCCATTCAAATGGGGACCCCTAATTTTAGCTCCATTCTGGTCATTTTGGCTTTGGTTTTTGTGTCTCTCTCTCTCTCCGGCTGTCTCTTTTCTATGGTCTGCTTCCTGGGGACGTTCCCGTCTGCAAGCTTCAACATGAATTTGGCCAAGTCTGAAATTAGGGTTTGAGTCTTTCCAGCCAATTTGAAGTCAAACGAGGTGAATAACTTGAAACTTGAGCTTAACGCTCTTGTCGATTATGCTTCCGGTGGGCTCCAGCAAAATTTCATCAGATTAGGTACTTACTATTTTTAGTAAGTGCGCTATTCAGCAATTTGTCGACTATTTTTGAGATTCCGATCATCGGCGGCATTGAGTATATCGATCGCTTGCATGCCAAATTTGACAACACGACTTACTATTTTTAGCAGTCCAAGCTTCCCAGCAAATTTCAGGGTGCAGATGCAGAGTTTTTCTTTGCATGTCTGCATATTCCTTCTGGGTTTTTCAAGACCTTCGCAACGATGTAACATGCAAGACGAGACCACTTTCGTGGATTCACCTTCCAAGGCTATTTTTAGGGTTTGCATGTCGGGGTTTCTTTTGCATGTCGAATGATTCCTGATGGGTTTTTCGAGACTTCGCGATGGTGTGACATGCAAACGGAGATGATCACCCAGTAAGGAACTTGCTATTTTTAGTAGGTGTGCCGGCCGGTTGCTTCGATGAGTTGATCGCGAGCTGATCGTGAGTGTCGTGGTCGAAGACAAGCGAAGTTCATTTGATACGCATGCAGGCGAATTAGGGTCTCCAACTTTGGAGCCTAAAAATAGGCATCAAAAGTCAAAATCTTGAAAACCGGTGTAAACCACCGCGATCAACGTCCTTCAGGCTATCTGCTGGTGAAATTTCAAGTCAAACGAAGCACTTACTATTTATAGTAAGTCAGATTGGAAACGTGCTAAAAATAGTAAATTAGTTGCATGCGTCAGTGTCAGCAGTCAGGTCACGTGGTGAGGAGCGCCTCATTAAAATTTCAAGTCAATCGAAGCAGTGGAGCCATCAGAAACATGAGGTTACTATTTATAGTAAACTACCTCTGGAAATGGGCTAAAAATAGCAGGGTGATTAAAAAATGGCAGTGTTAACAGGACAACGAGGTCAGGAGGATGCAGTGTCCAAAGTTTCAGGTCGTTCTGAGCTTCCGAAGTATGAAAATCAAGAGGCTTACTATAAATAGCAAGGCACGGATAAGCTAGCAGAAGAAGGTAAAAATGTCTAAGTCTGAGTTTCATCCAGCAGACACCTCCAAATGCGCCATGCTTTCCTTCAAGGTGATCAAAAATATTCTGTGAAATGAGTTCATCCTCCTGCCACCTCAAAATGCGCCCAAGGAGAGAAAAGGTCAAAGAGTCAAAGTTTTCATCCTCCTCTCACCCCAAAATGCCCCCACCTTGAAGCATGAAAGTTTTAAAAAATGGCTAAGTTAAAACTCATCCTACACATATGTCTAAATGCGCCCATCCTTCACCCTGGCTGAAATGCGCCCAAGTCATAAGCTAGTCAAAGAAGTCAACTTTTTCATCCTGCATGAGGGGTAAAATGCGCCCAAAAAGGAGGCATGTGAGGACAAGAGTTAAGGCGTTGGAAAAGTTTCCTCCTCCTACATGAAAATCCGCCCACATTTGAAGTCAACAAAGTCAAAGATTTCCATCCTCCTTGCATGCTCAAATGCGCCCAAAATGGGCCATGTAAAGACAAAAGGAGGGAATATTCCAAGAGGTGGCGTTGCATGTGTTTCATCCCTCATAGGCTCCAAGATGCGCCCTTGTTTTAAACTTCATCCTCCACCTACATCAAAATGCGCCCATGCAGGAATAAGTTAGAAGCAAGTCAACAAGGTCAAAGATTTTTGTCCTCCTCACCCCTCCAAATGCGCCCAAAAAGTAAGTGAAGGTGGTAAGCGGGGTGAAATGTGATTAATGGCATGGTGAAAATAATATGCTAGGCGTCATCCCTCTTCAAGTGATAAATGCGCTCAAGGTGGTGGATGTTGGAGAATTTTCCTAAGGCGTGTGGAGTGTGAGAACAAGATGTTGGGCGTGGTTTTATCCTTCACACATGTTAATATGCGCCAAGTAAAGAGTAAGTGTGGTGGCTAGAAAATAAAATGTGCCAGGCATCTCTGTGAATAAAATTTTCTAAGTGAAGTTGGTATTTTCACAGGCAAAGTGGATCGAGCTGGATACAAAATTTTTACGGCAAAATTTTCCAAAGAGATGATTTCAAAAATTTCTAAGGCACAAAATATTTTCTTCCTTAGAAAATACGCCTAGAGCTCTGGGGTGGTAGAATTTTTCTTGAAGCACAGATGCGTCGCCTGAGGTGAAGTCAGAAGATGCCGGCTGCACGGGTCGATAAAAAATTTTCAAGTCAAAGCAACAAGAAATCTTCACAGATGTGAAGAGCCGATTTAAATTTCGCAGGGAAATAATTTCCTAAGGTTCAAATTAAAGAAAATTAAATGAACCCGTTCGTTGTGCACCCATGGATTTGAAGTGTTCTGGAGAAAATTTTCTTCTGG
This sequence comes from Sequoia sempervirens, assembly GCA_007258455.2. NCBI lineage: Eukaryota > Viridiplantae > Streptophyta > Pinopsida > Cupressales > Cupressaceae > Sequoia > Sequoia sempervirens. The sequence continues at coordinate 70,405 of VDFB02268914.1, read as the reverse complement.
GTATCGAAGATTGTCGATGGGGAGTTGATTTTAAAGCCTTCCATGCTTCGCTGCGGCCTTCAGGATGGATATTTTGATGGGCGCCAGGTTGATGAATTTCCTAAGGGAGATGTGAAAATTTTCTAAGGCAAGTGTGAAGAAATTGCGTTCTCAAGGTAAGATCCTCCAGACGATAAATTTGAAATGAATTGCCTGGGTGAATTTGCTTCAATCCTTCGTGAAGATAGAGATGAACGAAATTGGGTATCAGAGCTCCAGTTAGTAAAATGAATTTCTCAAAGATGATACGCCCTTGAGGAAAATGGGTTGAAAAATTGGCTAAGGCATGAAGAATCGTGATGAAGGCAAAAGTTGGCTAGCAAGGGCGATGAATGTTGGGAAGTTGGAGCGTGAAGATCAGGTAAATTGGTTAAGATTATATTATGAAATGTTCTGATACCCTTCTCCTTGCTTGTTTTGCAGGAGGAACGTCGAGGCCAAGCGTTGATGATTCAAGTGATCCAAAATGATATTTCAACTTCGAAGGAAGAAAAGTTGTGAAAATGGCTAAGTGTTGAAGAAACATTTTCAAAACTCAAGATGGAAAAAGAAGGAAAGCTCCAGCGAAGTTGAAGAACAAAAGTCAAGAAGAAGATCAAGAACAGTGTGAACGCGTCTACAAATGGAATCTTCTAGAAGGATGATGGTGGACATTATGGCGCATTTATTACTCTCCTCTGTGGCGGTTTTAGGGCAATATTATTTAGGGCTGAGGTGGCACGATTCTGGCCACTCTATTGATTGTAACCCTAGCCGTCTTTTGGGACTTGGCTAGCTATATAAAGGGGGAGTCCCCCTCATTTGTAATTCATTAGAATTAGATTAGACATTGGAATAGTAGACATTGAGAGAGCATTAGCATTAGAGCTAGATAGTGTAGCATTGTAGAGCATTTTGCATAATTTGGAGAAGAAAGAAAGTTTTCCCTTTGAAAACTTTTGAGGAGATTGTTGTGTAACACATTTTATGATAATAGATCTTTTCATTGATGATGGAATTAGTCTTGTCATGAAATGCTAGCAAGGTTTCTTCTTCCTTTCGTATCCAAGTAGCTTAAATTCATGCAAGTAGCTTACTTTGGTGTGTGGTGTTTTATTGAGATAGCTTCGCTTTATTCCATACCACTAGCGGCTTGTTGATGATAAGTTCGCCTTGTGTGGTCAACTGGACATTACATTGAGTTTAACTTCGGTTGTGATTTATATGCTTATATGCGTCGTTGTGATGGTGTGTGCATGTTAAGTCATAATTTGAACATCTTTTGCTATTTCCCTTGAAGATTGCACCAATTTTGCTGAGGCTGTCTGACGGAGGCTAGGTGAAATTTGGTTGAAGTCTATTGAAATGAAGCTCCACATATCCTGCATTTAGAATAGAACATAAACTTCTTAGGCCCTACACCCTTTTAAAATTCAGTTCATTTCCGGTTAAAATTAGGAAACTTGCGCTCACCTGCCAAATCATTTGAATCACACGAAAGCCCTTAGTCTACTGTTTGTTGTTAGCCGTTGAACAATTGTGTAAGTCCCCTTGACATAGCAGCAATATCACATCGAGCCAAACTGAGCCTATTCGCACTCAAGGAACCTTGGAGTTGAAAGCATGATCTTACTCGCAGTCTTAGCATGCTGAATACTTTGTTCAAGAGAGGATAGAGCGTCCGTTGGGAGACTTTATTCTGTGTTGGTGCGGTCTCAAAAACCACGTCAACAGGTATTTGTCTTTATTTTTGGTTGGTTTTCTTGCTGTCTCTCTTTGTTTCGTCTGTGTTTCCAGGGTGTGCCCATCTTTGAGCATAAATTCAGTTTTTGGCCAAGTTTGTAGAATTGGGGTTTGCACTTTTTGTGTCAATTTGGGGTCAAATTGAGTTGGCTAATTGAATTCTGACTGTTGCACCGTGCTTAGAACAGTTTTTGTGAAAATGGAAGTAGCATACATCAAATGTGCCCAAAGGAGAAGTGGGACACAAAATTCTGCTAAGGCAATGAAAATGGAAGCTTGGCCTCCTAAATGCGCCCAAGCTTGTGAAGGTGCAAGAAAAAGTTTCTAAGGATGGAAAAATAGAAGTAGAGGACCTAAAATGCGCCCAATCCCCAAAGGGAAAAATATTCTAAGGCAGGAGGGAGATGAGTGAGAATACACCCCTCTAAATACGCCCAGGGAGGAGGAAGCTTAAGAAAATGCCTAAGGCATTGAGTATGAGAACACCAAGGGAAATATGCGCCCTAGGACAAGAGGTGAAATACACTCACAAGGAAGAGATGAAATTTGTCTAAGGCATGAAGAATTTGAAGATGAAGTGAAAGTCAAACATCAAGCTTTCAAATGCGCCCTCAAGGTGGAGAAATTTCTAAGGCACAAACTCCAAACACCAGGTTGTAAATGCACCCTTGAAGAGGACCCTGTGAAATGAACACACAAGTCTCTAAAAATGCCCATGATGAAAAGTTATGCTAGAGAAAAATGATGAATTTCATCAGATCCCGTGACCAATTGGACCTTGAAGATCAAAACATAGGGATCAGGTAAGTGAAGAGATTTTATATCATGAAGTGTTTTGATGCTCTTCTTTTTGTTTGTTTTGCAGGATGAACGCCGGGACCATAGCATGATGACTTGAGGTGATGGAACAAATACTCCAGGACAACATTCAGAAGAAGATGAAGTTACATGTTGAATCTCCTCCATAATGTCTCATTTGCACCCAAGCCATGAAGGAAGATGATGAAAGAAACGGCTAAGTGTTGGATGTTTCTCCACAAAGACCTAGTATGCACCCAACTCAGGGAGACAAGTGGCAAGGAAGAAATGGTCGATTCCAAGACTAGAAAATCCTTCAAGATCAGGACGGAGAAATAATGGAGACCCAAGCGTTAAAGATGATCCTCAAGCACTGAAATTCACTCAAGGCTAAGGAAAAGGTTGAATCCATGATGATCAGACTCATCCAATTTGCAGTCAAGACGAAGAACAAGAAAAATGCGAACGCGTTTCCAGACAGGAATCTTCTAGAAGATGGTGGACATTAATTGCTCATTTATTACCCCACTCTTCTTGGTGGCGGTTTTAGAGATAGGGCTTATGTGGCTCGATCTGAGCCATCCATCTGATTGTAATCTGGGTCGTTCATTGGACTGGGCCAACTATAAAAGGGGCATCCCCCCTCATTTGTACCTCATTAGATTAGAGATAGGAAGATAGAGAGAAAGCTTAGAAATAGTATAGCGTAGGTTGATAGTTTAAATTGAAGAGGAAGGAAAGATTTCTCATTGAATGCTTTGTAAGTTGTTGTTGTGAACACTCTCATAATAAAAAGAGTTTTCATTGATGATGATTTCTTCTTTTGTTGTGAATAGCTAGCAAGGCTCCTTTGTCCTTCCAAATCATTTAGCACTTTAAAGTAGAACTTAAAGTAGAACAAATTTCATTTTACGCAAACTGTGGAATGTGGTGTTTAATCCAAGTAAGCTTCATTTATCCATACCACTAGTGGGCTCGCTAATGGTGAGTTCGCCTTGCGTGGTCAACTGGAACATTGTGGACTTAACTTCGATTATGGCTTATTTGTTGACATGTGTCGTTGTGATGGTGTCCTCATATTGAATTGTGATCTGAATACTTTTAGTTCCTCCCCTTGAAGATTGCACCGGTTCTGTGAAGGCTGTTTGAGGCGAGGCAAAGCAAAGCTTGGTTAAGGCTTGTAAAAGTTGATCTCCGCATCCCACGCATAGATTAGTCCATAACTTTTCTAATCCCTGCAACCAATTAAATTCAGCATTTTCTGGTTAGCTTAGGAAACTTGAACTTCATTGAAAATCTTTTGAATCTTGTGAAAATCTCTTTCTCTTCGAGCTTCAGCTGAACAATCGTGTAAGTCCCCCTTGAGATACTAGCAAATCACAATGAGCCAACTAAGACTATATTCGCTGCATGAAGGAACCTTGGAATCAAATGCATGATCTTACTCGCAATCTTAGCATGCAAGAGATTTTATTGAAGAGAGGATAGAGTATCCGTTGGGAAACTTTATTCTATGTTGGTGCGGTCACGAAAAACACATCAACAAGTCGTTGTGGACTAAAGGGTTTACTACTGAGAGTATCTAGTTTATCCACTGGAAGTTTCAGAGGTCCGCATGAAGATTTGATTGTGTTATGAACAGTTGTGTTCTGACATTTTTTTGTGGTTTCAATTTGTGTTCCTGAGTGAAGTTGGTGTGATTCTAGTAATTTAAGTTGTTGTGGATGCTTCTTTGTTGATTCTTAATGTTTGTGGATGATTCTAGATCATTCTCTATCATTGTTACATGTCTGCATTAATCGGTGTGCTCGTGGTCAGAGATTTTTCTCTTGTGTGTTCAAGTTGTCATGTTCTTGGCCAACATGATGGTTGTAGCGTGTTGCGGATCCTTGGAGATTAAATTTTAAATGTTTTGCGTTTTCGAGGATATTGTTTTAAGTCTTCATTATGTTGTAGCCGATGGTGTTTGATTCGCATTGAAAATTTATTTGTAAATTTCGGTCGACATTGTAAATATGTTTTATATTTTGGCCAACGAAGTGGTTGATGTAAATCCATGTTGCGGGTATATAAGAGTGGTTGTTTGTATGAAATTAGTGTGTGTGCGAAGTAAGTAAGAGCCAAAGAAAGTGCAAGTGTGCGAATAGTGATCTAATCATTCAATTGCAGAGCAGAGTGTGAAGAAGTTTGAGCAAAGTGTGAAGAAGTATTTTTGTGCTTAACCGGAACTATAATTAGACTTTTCTAGAAGCTATTTTCTCAGTTCATACCCTATGGATCTAATCCGAATTGTTGTAAGGAAATGTGTCTTCTTTGGGCAGTGAGCCCTCTTGTAATTGAACAGTGAGCTCTAGGCAGTGTGCCTGAATGCATGTGCATTCTCATTATTCTTCATTACACTTTTAACAGGATATAATATTGTAGACTAACATCCACCATGGTTTTTCCCCTAACAGGGTTTCCACATAAAAAATCTTGGTGTTCTCTATGTTTCTAATGTGTTGATTGTTTATGGTTTATTATTCATTCATCAAATCTAAGATTAAGTTAAGTTTGAAAAGTTTAAATAATCTATGACAACTGATTCACCGCCCCTCTTAGTTGTCTGTTCTTGTTTTGCCAACACATACATCTTTTCAATGGCCCTAATGAACCCTACCTTCACCTCCGCATCATGTAAGGGTGTAACTCTACCAGGCCTTTGCACATAATGCTATACAACCATGTGCAAGGGAGTGTTGAGATTTTCCCGTCTCTTTTGAATGATTGTTCGATCTAATTGTGAGGAGCCTAGCCTAAGCTGACTCAAAAACTCATCTTTGTTCCCTTGAAATTTTGTCAAACAATTTGAATGCAACTTCCCAACTTGCTGGTCTGAGTTATCAGTCTGATATGTTGTTTGAAAATTGATGATTAAATGCTTCCAATGCTTGAAATTCAATACTACTATGCATATATTGGCATCCAAAGGCATGAATGACTTTGATAAATCATCTAAAATGCATATCAATGACTTCTAAGGGTGAAAACATGCACCTACAGCCAACTGGTATTTTGTCAAACAGTTGGTATACATCATCATACAATATTCAATATGATCATTACAAAAATATATATAACTCCCAATTGCTATTATCTTTATTCCAATGCAATCTTCTACTACAATGCTTTCAATACAAATACCAAGATTCTTATTTATGAACCCATATGCATAAGCTGGAAATATGAGTACAATATTCTCTTGGCTGATAACAGTGCTAATTCTGATTACAATGAACTCCTACAACTGTAACTGTTGATAAAGGTAATTGCTCTAAAGTGGACTGGAATTATCAATATAATATTACTGATGAAGACCTATCTAAATGCAATACAATGATTATAGTGAACCTGGCAATAGTATGGCTGCTTGACAAATCATTCAATTCTTCTAGTTGCTCTTGTAAATGCCTTCCAAATGATTGTGTCTTGCCTCCTTATGCCACAGCCTTGCCCTACAAATTTCCCTTGAATTTAATTCTCATTGAATGCTGAAATCGACCTCCCGTCTTAGTCGTCCCTGTTTCTGGAATAGAATGCAGATAATAAATAATATGCAGCCTCCACATTCTCTATGAAGCATCAAACATTGTCTCCCAAGCCTCACAAGTGAGGCGCTTCTACTAGCAAGATGAATCGATGCCTGTGTGAGTCTCCATGACCAAAATCGTGGTCTTCAGGACTGGTGGAATGTCTGATTAAAATAATATCAGACTGTTGTTAATGATGAATGCCATAAAATCGATCCTAGGACAAATCCGGTCTGCAACCCTTCAATGCACTAATTTATGCCCTCTCTTGAAATCTGGTTTGAAACCCTTCAATGCACCTGCAAACCCTTGACTAAACTTCACAAATATGCACACTACTGTAGCGTGGGACTATTCACATGTACTGTAGCAGCCAACACTAATTCTGATCTGGGATTGATTTTCTTTTAAAACCCTTGTAGAAAACTTCACCAATTTGCACAAATGAAAGGACTGAATTATCCTCTCCTCAATTGCAATCCTTCAAAAGATCTTTCACTCCCTCAGTTATGCTATCAATAGGAAGTTTTCGTTTCCTATGATCAAAGAAGAAAACTGCGAAAGCCCTAGGCTCTACAATAAAAATCAATCAAAATAATATTCATCAACTGGATGCTAAGAATGAGCTCTTACCTCTCTTTTTATTCTTTCATTAGGAGAGCTCAAACACCTTCCTGGCCAATGTGGGATAAAAGATTTATTCCCACATTAAATTATTCACTTAACGCTCTTTACTATATTAAAGTGACTTTATTATTATAAAGTTACTTTATAACTTTATAATAATATTAAAATATTAAATAAATCACTTAAGTCACTTAAACTTTAGTATCTCTTGATGTACTTATCTGATTGCTAAGCCGTCTGAGCTAGTAGTCGACTCTCCCTGTTCTCCATGTGATTGGATGCCCGTCTAAAAATAGAAACCCTAAACAGTGATTTACTATAAATTGTAAGTATGTAAAACTGAGTCTAGAAAATAGCTGCAAAGGCCCAATCAAGGTCGACACTGCCAATATGCTCTGCTCAGGTGTCTTTCTATTAATAGTAACCCTGACTCTCCCAAAATAGTAACTTACTATAAATAGTAAGTGTGCCAATCTGAATCAAATAACCTGTGCAAAGGCCAAAACCTGAATCCAGCTGAAGAGTAATGTCTCTAATGACCGAGTAACTGCCACACGAGACCCTCTATCTATAATTGTTAGCCTACAAGAGTCAAATGATAGGCTAATCCTTACGAACTTTGATGCTCACAAAAATGGGGACATTACACTAATCATGGTAGAATGCTAACGTGTTGTCCTCTCGCACGACAGCCTTCATTTGGCCTAGCATAGAATCAATGCATTCATACACCTCTCCACAGCTAGGTGTATTTGCATCCCCATATCTAATGACCTAGAAAATTGGAGTAATAATATGCATCACCCCAAAAGACATCACTCTTCACTACATCCTTCACCATCTTCCCCTACTCTATATTGGACTCAGGCCAACGATTCCATTATGCCGTCATAACCATTAGTTGCAATGCCTCTTGCAACTCAAGCATTCTCTCCAAGAACATGAAATAGGGTGCATAAAGAATTCCTTCTTAGAGAAGGTCCTGAAGAGTGCATGTGAAGTCTAGTGGTTGCGGATAAACATCTACACATCTCTAGCATCATTTCCTATTGCTTTGATCTAATCAATGAATTCCCATGCCCTTGAGTGCATTATTCATGTTATGCACACAACAAGGAGTCCACCAAATGTGTCTATAAGTTGTCTAAATCAATTACCATGCAACTTTACATGCATGGGTTGCATTTGTCACTACTTGGACCACATTTTGTGGCCCAGCCTCCTCAATAGCATCCTTAAGGATTTAAAACTAAAAATTGGCATCCTTGCAATGCCCTGTACAATCAATTGCCTTAAGAAAATATGGGCCCTCTAAACATGTAACCATGATATTAATGAGTGGATGATGCCTAACGTTCGTCCACCCATCTATGACAATATTGAATCCATCTGCCACCCAACATTCCTTAATTTTCTCCATTAACACATTTAACTTGAAACATCTCTTATCCAAGACTGTGGTCTTCAATTTTGTATCCCCTAGTGGCACATATGATAGTCCTGCCCTTGCTACCATTGCCATCGCCTCCTTATAATAAGGATATCAAGCCACATTGAATAGAATGCCATTGGCAAAGAAGAATTTGCCAATGGCATCATCTGCACATTGAATAATTCAATTATTCGGTTAGGAGCATTAGTTGTCAACTTGCGTTTCCCCCTAGCCTTTGTTGCAAGGGCCCTTGAAGTAGAAGATAGCATACATGTAAATTGCCTTTGCAAAGTAGAAGTAGAATGGTGTGGTTGGCTTTGATTACCCCTTGGTGTATGAGACAAAGAAACAAATATAGGTGCAGATGTACTGTCTTCACCACCAACACCCCATAGCCTACATATCTCAGCCCTAAATTTCAAGTTATTTGGTGATGCCAAAAACTTACATGCTTCAACACCTTTCCCTCGGATATGGAGCTGGGCATTAACTCTAGTAATGTTCCCAAACCATTGAAGGCCACAAAAGTGGCACTTCCACAACCTTGTGCCCCCAGATGTCCCAAACTTGCTCGATAAATTTGTTACAATTTTTTTCAAAGGAGACTTGGGATCAAAAGGACCCTTAGCATACTCTTCCAATAATGTGGAGGGGCAAGTCATATTTGCAACTGCACTAACCACGAAACTTGTCGTTTGGGTCAAACAATCAGCCCTCTCTGCTTCTACATTTTCATCAACCTCAGGTGCATAATTAAATTCAATTTCACTATGAGAGTGAACCTCAGCCTCATCCTCACTCATGCCATGAGAACTCATTGTGACATTGCAATAAACAATATAAAAATTTAAAATTCAAACTATGCTTGCAGCTACGTAGCATAACACAAAGAATTAAGATAGATTTTCTTTATGTTTTTCTTACTCTAGATCGCACAAAGCACAGAAGCAGACGATACACAAATAAAAATCTTTGTTCTTAATCTTTATCAACCAAGTATTTCAATTTTGTTTTTCTTACTTCAGGTCACATGAAGCACAAAAGTTTCATACTAGTTTGACAAAAGTTTAAATTTTGATGACTATATGAACAATGAACATTGAACAATTAGAATTTAATATGCTATTTGCTAATGCACTTGCAGCCATGTATATGAAATTATGAACAAAATGAAAATATGAGTTAGAAATTAGAATATGAAACCAGTTAAAAAAATAAAAAAATAGAAACAAAAAATCAACCATGGAATCCTACCTTTTGCTTGAAAGATCCTCCCAACTAGGTGTAGAATCCCTCTTTTAAGCTTTTTCCTCTTCTTCTTGCTTCTCAACTTTCTTGCACTTCCACTCCTTCAATCTCACTCTTCTAGTCCTTCACTCTCACTCTTACTCCTCTTCAACTTTGATGTTGGAATGAATTTGTGAGTGATTGTGAGGATTTGAGGGGGTCTTATAAGGTATGGGAGGGTTTGTTGTGGCCCATTGGCTATTAGGGTTAGGGTTTGAAAGGTCAAATTAAAAAAATGAGTTTTTCTTCTTCTTTTTTGGGCACTTTTTAGCCCTTCCGTCATGAGAGATGCATGGGTATCTCAGAGATGGTTGAGGGACTCCTGGGAGTCCCCTAGATGTCCCGCGGACATCCACCATCCCAAAAACGTCCCGAGCATCCTGACGACGACTAGGCAGAGCACTGTTCTAGTGGGGTGACATCTCCTGCACGTCCCGAAGATGTCCCCATCCTAGAAACGTGGGGGGGACGCATCCCCATGGTACACTAGTTTAAATTAAAAAAATATTTATTTTTCTTATTTTGTGGGCCCCCACACCACAATTAACCCTAAATCAACAAAAAAGTTCCTCCCTATCTCATTCTAACTCATTTTTACACGCCAAAAAGGTTTGTAGCCAAGATAGAGCAAAAGGAATCATTATGAGTAGGGTATGATGGTGTAGTTGGAGAAATCAGCATTAGTGAGCAATGAGGAATGAGATAGCAAGAGAAGTGGAAGAGGTAAGTGATTCTTCCATTTTATTTTTTTTCCTCTTTTTTTTCAAAGTTTTAAGAAATGTATGAATTTTGTTTTCTCTATTTTCAGTTTGCACTTGCATTATTGTTTCACAAAACATAAGCAATAATAGTGAAAATAGTGAACATGAGATGGAAAAAAAAAAACTATGAGAGTTTAAACCTCAAATAGGGATCCATCAAAGTGTGGGAGTGTTGTGGGTGAAGGAGAACAACAAAATCCATATGAGTACCCTTTTACCATTTTAAAACCTTATGCAAAGGGCCCTTTTAATTTCAAAATACCTATTCTCCAATATGTGACAGCCCTAAACAAAGATAAAAAAGAAAAATTTAGAAGGTAGTAGTGTGGTTGTCACATTTGTAAAATAAGTTTTAGAGAGATCTGCACTAGAGTATTGTAATGTCCCCTCTTCCTAGGCAGTGGTCAAACGCAGTGGTTGGTCTACCAACTGTCCTCATAGGCTATCAAGGTGTTCAGGGGACCCCTTCGAGGGTGATCTTTAGTTCTTCAACAGGCCTTTGTGATACTTATTTCAATACTCTTCAACTCAGTGTCCCAATTTATTTGTGGTGTGCCTTCCGGAGACCATTCTGGACACTTTGACCCACACTTACTAATTTTAGTAAGTGACTAGTATGCTCAGTTGGCAAAGTTTCTATATTTGGCATGGTGGCATAGTTATATCCTAGAGTTATATTGGTTAATATTGGTCTTATGCATTTAATAGTAATAACATTAAATAATTAAATTGAATTAAATAATTTAACTTTATGTGTTATTAAAACATTTTAAAAAGGAACTCTCTTATAAAGGGGATATAAGTGATTTTAAAGTATACTTTATAATATAAGTTGAAGTGTCATTTCAAAAGGGGAGATATAAGTGACTTTTAAAGTATACTTTATATTATAAAGTTGTGCACCAAAATTAAAAAAACAAATTGAATGAAATGAAATTTAAATGTGAATTTGAGGTGAAGTTGAGAATTATAAAAGGGCATTTGAAACTCGTTTTATGGATTCATTGTCATGTCCCCCAAAATTGTAATATCCGAATATGAAATATTGAAATACTAATAAACAAATAAAATGAATATCGAAAATATAAAAACCAATTTTAATACTATTATAATCGTCATCAAAGTAATATTATAAATTATACAAACAAATTGATATTCCTAAATAATTATTATAATCATAAAATATTAACAAATAAAATAAAATAAATATCATATCTATTGATAATAAGTGATATCTATAAATATCATTATAAGTATTATAATAGTAATATATATCATAAATATGATGTGTTAAAAATATCATAAATAAGGATAAAATATTAAAATAACCATATATTAATATTACACAATTAATATTAATGCTACAAACAGCAAAATAAAATATAAACCAAAACACATAGATAATATCGAAACCCCCAGTCAAAATAACGAACCTTATTTATGAATCGGTTCCCAAATAAAGACAAAACAAAAGATAGGTCCCCAGCCGCAATATTAAAATGAGGGTCAAAGCAAAGTCTTAAGGGGAAGTAAGAAAAGAATATTGGAATATATTCTGCACCAAGGAAAGATGCTATGTGAACTTCGATCAAGCAGAAAGATAGAGATATTTGGCAGCATAAACAAAATTAGCAAATTCCTTACTTATGCACTTTCAGACTCGTCCTCCAAAGTGGTGCGATTCCTTGGAGGCAATAAATGTATCTTAGAAATATGTTGATTTGTCTTTGTTCCCAGCAATATAGAACAACGCCAGAAATTTATGGTTCTTGCAAGATGGCCCAGAAATATAGTATAAGATTCGGCTGGAGAAAGTATTGTTACTGCATGGACATAATTGAGAGGTAAGGTTCTGACATACCTTGAATAAAGGTTAGTGATTACTTTGTAGGCATGATTGGTATCAGGTGTATTAATAATTTTAGATCTCAAGAGAGACTTACATAAGTAATTGGCTTATGTTATGATTATGAATATATCTAAATATATAATGTGAGGATTAAATATAAATAACAAGTATATATTCAAATATATATATTATAATGATTATTTATTTATACATACATAGATATAGATAAGTTTGATAATGAATAATAGGACAAAGGTTATATAAATATATATGATTAATGATATAGGGAAGAATACATATGCACTACCTATATAATGATATTGAAATAGAATACATGTATTTGTATTCATATAGAAATAAAGATATATATATATATATATATATATATATATATATATATATATATATAGATTGAGTCAATTAGAAATGTAGATGTATATTTATCTAGATAATATAAATATATATAAGATGGTGCAAATAATGGTGCCTGCATTAATTATTGAGCCTTATAAATAATGTCACCATTTATTCACTATGTTGTAAAATGGTATTCCAAATATGTGATCTCGCAAGATCTTTTACATTTAATGTACTCATGAAATATATTATAGAGGAATCATTCAAAGTGAGTGATAGGGAGGAAAGAATAATCTTTTGGCCATAATGGAATAATTATATCATCTTCAATCTAATTAGATGTTATTGAAATTTATTGATCTCTAACGTTTCTAATGTCTCTTTGAGAAACACTTTGAACGCAAGATTCGGGTTTAAGTGCTTCCACTAGAAAGGGGTCATTACAAGTGGTATCAGAGCAACCTTCCTACCATCCTGTGAAAAGAGTGTATGCAAACTCTCCAAGGACAAAGGTATATTCTATAACATATAGGAATGCATTTTGATTTATGCAGATTAGGTATGTCCGGTAACCATTGAATGTAATTACCTTGTTGATGACATTCATTATCCTTATCATAGTTAAGTGTAAAATAATTATGAAAGTATATGTATATATACTACTAATCTGCATATCTAGTCATGTGTTTGTATTATTATATCCATAGGCCATATCCTTCCTAAAATTGTGAGACTTTGAATAGAAACAGTGATATCATTGGTGATTAATAGACATATCTAAATATGATTGATAAATATACTTAAATACACAATGACTGATAAATATATAATAGGCGATTGATAAATACAATTTATGCAAGATAATATTTGTCTAATTGATGTTATTCATTATCATCATTTTAGGGGATGCATATCACTATTATAGTATTGCTAATATGTTATTTTGAATTGGACAACTAACAATGTCATGATGATATATTCCATCATAATTATGGCGTGTGGCAACCACATAAAACAACTTCGGAAGGCTAAGAGAGAAAGGTTAATTACATCTTTGCACCCCCAACAATATTGAGGACAATTATGATCAATCATTCTATTGAAACATAGTATAAGAAGGCGGCCTCGTTGGTTGGAAAAATAAGAGGTTTATGCAGATCGAAGTGGTAAGTATTAGGTGTGTCCTTTCATAGCCCTAAATCAGCAATCATAATACCTTTATATAGTTGGAAAATGATATTTGCTAACACATGTTATGAATGAATGACAAATATATAAAGAATTGGTAATTGATAAATATATAAAAATAAACATTGAATATCATAAAGGACTGTCGCATATACATTCATATGATAAATAGATTATTAATATCTTGATGAATTCATGAATCCTCATAGCATGTTGTAATTGTGGGTAACTTGTAATAAGATAAGCATTAGATGCAATTGTTTGTATCATCAAACAATCATGTAGTTGGTTGAGGGATGGAACCGATAGGTTGAGCAAATACTAGAGTCCCTTCAACGTAGACCACCCTCATTGGATGACTGCAGGTCTACCAACGAGGGCCGAGGGGGGTCATTTCCACGAGTGTTGGTTGGCCGCTCTCTGGCTGAGAAGGGAGTGCTCTAAGGGCCTCCTATGGGAATCCTTCCTCCAAACTATTGCATGGATTGCGTGTCTGCCCCTTACCAAATTATCATTCTCTTTCAATCAAATCATTAGGGAGGGCAGTTGGAAGCACATGAAGGAGAGCAGAGACTAGGGTCCCTTCAAGGTAGGCCACCCTCCTTGGATGATTGTGGTTTTCCATTGAGGGCCGAGGGTGTCATTACAACGGGTGTTTGTTGGCCGCCCTCGGGCTAAGAAGGGAAGCGCTAAGGGCATCCTTGTGTGTGACCTCTCTTGCCTCGCCTTTGATGTTGATGAACAAGGAATGATAACTTGGGGTGTTTTAATATCTATTTAGTTTGCTCAGAAATTTACAGATTGAATGCTTCGTAACATATGTTCATGTGAATGCTTGTGCATTACGTGTATTCACGTGTCTGTATCATGTTCATGTGTATACTTGATGACCTTGGGAAGGAGGATGGATCCACGGTGTAGTATGGGATACACTAACTCCCCCTTCTCAATTGTCTGATAGCATACTTCATTCAAGTGTATTTGTAATTGATTGTACACCCCCTATAACTTGTGATTGTATTTGTATTAAGTGTATACTCGCCGATTGTGTTTATTTGAGTGTATACTTTATGAATTGTGATTGAATTTGTATTTGGAGTGTATAACCTCTGACTTTGTACTTGTATACTTTGTGACTTTGAATTCAAGTGTGTCCTTCATGACTGATGTAATCCTACACATGACTACTCCATTCTTAAGTGTCTGATGTATGTAATTGTTTGAATTTGTTTGAGTGTATGTATATTGCTTCCTACCGTATGAGTATTTATACCTTACATGCCTTGTTTGGGTTTATGTGCTCTAAGTGTATTTCTTTTCCTAAGTATAATTACATGATTTCTATGCCTTGCGTGTAATTTATTACTCATTGCTTTTGGGTGTAATTGTCTTACATTGTGTGTCTTACTCCATGTATTTATAAGTGTATTGCGTATATTTGTATGCAATCTATGATTTTACTCTACACGTGTATTCATGTTTGCTCCATGATTTGTATCTTGAATGCATTTATGACTAATATATTCAACATGACTGCTCTGTGGATAACTTCCTGATGTGTCTTTCATGATTGGTGTGTTTTAGCATGTCTACTTGCTACTGACAAACATACCCCATGCTTTATATATACAAGTGTACACTCATAAATACTTCATGCCTTATGTATTTGTGTATGTGTTCCATGATTGGTGTGTGCTCCATGCTCACTGCTTATGTGTATTCAAACGTATGATTCCTATCTTGTGAGTGTGCCTTATGTCTTACATGCTTGTTTTATGCCTAATAAGCTTACTGCATGTGTATAATTCTGCTATGTATGTTTTCTGAATGTATACTCCTGATTGGACATGTTTACTTTTTCGAGTGTATTTGCATACCTTGAATGTATTAACGTGCCTTACTTGTATTTCCCCAAGTGTATGTATCATATCTTGCAAAGTGATTATGTGTTTGCTACCTATATAATGATATTGAAATAGAATGCATGTATTCGTATTCATATAGAAATAAAGATATATATAGATTGAGTCAATTAGAAATGTAGATGTATAATTATCTAGATAATATAAATATATATAAGATGGTGCAAATAATGGTACCTGCATTAATTATTGGGCCTTATAAATAATGTCACCATTTATTCACTATGTTGTAAAATGGTATTCCAACTATGTGATCTTGCAAGATGTTTTACATTTAATGTACTCATGAAATATATTATAGAGGAATCATTCAAAGTGAGTGATAGGGAGGAAAGAATAATATTTCGGCCAAAATGGAATTATTATATCTTCAATCTAATTAGATGTTGTTATTGAAATTTATCGATCTCTAACGTTTCTAATGTCTCTTTGAGAAACACTTTGAACGCAAGATTTGGGTTTAAGTGCTTCCACTAGAAAGGGGTCATTACATTCATGATTATTATTCTTGTTTTGAAGAAATTTGGTGAAGAGCTTGAGCAAGGGTTTGCTGGTTGAAAGCCATAGTTTTTTTAAGACGGAATCCCTCAGGAAGAACTACTTCGTACAAGAGTGAGAGATCTCCCAAGCCAGCTTGTAGACAACTTCACTCAGAGGTTGTGCTTGTGCTTCAACGAATTTGTAGGAGAGTTTCATATCCAAGGGTTTGAAAGATTTATCAGAATATTGTGTACACATATTGTTCATCATTGCCAAGCAAGGGTTTGATGATTTAATTACTACTTAAACTTGGATGCCATTCTTAGGAGGTATCTACCCAACCATGGCATCTCTTCATTTATTCCCTACATTGCATTCTAAGTTGGGCACTACGGTTTACTATTGTTGGTTGTTATTGTTGTCAAACAGATTGCACCCAAATGCTTGAATAATGAAATTCAACAATCTATTGAAACATGGGAACTAATTCCAAGCTGTGGGTATCCTATAAGGAATTAGACCTCTAGATTCTAGGCTGGTTCCTATTTATTTTTCTAGTTAATAACTGAGTAATTTGTTGGAAAAGGGAGAAAGACTATTACTAAATGTATGCAAAACGGTAAATTGAAGGTGATGCACCTAATTGACAATGATTTGCAACTATGACTCACAATAAACTTCTCAACACTCCAATCTGCACAACCTGATTTGATAATTTAATCACTTGAATGATTTAAACAGAGGCTTTGACCTAATGCAATATTGAGGGAAAATGAGGTTTTCACGACTAAATTGATTAATCAATTACAAGCACAGTGCATAACCAGTGAAATTAAACTAAATTGCATACAGATATGTGAAAAAGACAGAAAAAATTAGAGGTTTCAGAACTGAAACACAGTAATTCTTCGATCAGATTCCTCAGGAAAATGATGCTTGAAATCTAGAAGGCAAATTCTAAAATACTGAAAATTAAAGGAATCTTCTGCAATAACACAATTTGAACCTGTAAAAAACACACTGTTGTATTAATCTGAAAGCTGAGTTACATGACCATTTGCTTTGCAGTATGCAAAGGCTGAATAACAAGAACTAAATTGAAAAAGATAAACTTTTTCAATATATACAATTGAGAATGCACCTCAAAGTGCATGAATAAGTAACTGAAAGTCAATTTCAATGGGAAAGTGACAATCCCAAAGTGAAATCTGAGCAGAAGCAAAAATCCCTGAAAATAAGGTTCAAACTCATGCAAAAATGAGTGAACTCCATCTCGAACTCGCAATCATAAAGCACGCAACTGATCTACAACTCAAATTGAACTGGAAATCCCTGAAAAGGTGGGCTAAAGGATGCAAAATTGTCTCATTCTTGTCAATTCGCCCATGCACATTGGAACTCCATCTTCGTATGACGATCTTCAGTTAATAATGATCGGTTATCTCAAACACAACCCGAACCCCACTCTTGTCTTTGATATTCTACATGTTTAAAGTGAAGCTAAGTGTTTGAATCATAGCTCCGAGACTCACCGCGAGTCCCCCGGACGCGGCGAGTCCCGCGCCGAGCGGCCCTGGCTGAGTCCTGGGTGCGCGGACGCGGGCGCTGCCGTGTCCAGGTCTGGACTCGCCGGACTCGCTGGACGCGCCAGGCGCACCGACGCGGCGAGTCCCGACTGTGGGACGCGGTTGCAGCAACAGCGGCCAAAAAGGCCAAAAACAAATTAAAACTTAACTTTTTTTTAATTTGTTTTTTGATTTATATCTTCTATTTCGCCCTAAAAGGGCCCTCATTTCATTCATTTGGCAAAATAGGAGGAGAAGAGAGAGTTGTGAAGAAAAATAGGAGGAGAAGAGAGGGCAACCAGCAAGTTGTTGAAGACAAATCCAGGGGCATATATCATTTGGGGAGCTTCATACCAGCAAGGAGGTGCATTGAGAGCTCATTACCAGTGATTGGGAGGAGTTTGTATTGCATTCCAAGCTAAATCTAAGAGGTAAGTTCGATTTTAATTGATTTTTTTGTTTTTTTTAACAAATAATTCATTGCAATTTGTAAAATCACTATTCTTTTGAGTTTGCATATTTTTTTTACAAACCCTACTTGCAACTTAAATAATTTTAGAAACCCTACTTTTGCAGCCACATTCATTTGCAAATCATACCATATTATTATTTTCACAATGTCTCATACCCCAGTCAGAAAAGACCCTGCTTGGAAACATGCTAAAATCTTTCCCGGAATGAAAAAAGGAGACGCCAAATGTTTCTACTGCAAAACAATATATCATGGAGGCATAAATCGATTAAAATATCATCTTGCATGCATACACGCCGATGATGCAGTGGGTTGCCCTGTAGCACCTCCTGAGGTTGTTCGTGAAGTGCAGGTGCAATTAGAAACTTTTGAAATACAAAAAGAAATGAAAAAGAAACAGAAGCAAGAGTTGTTGAGTGTTGGAGTTGGACAGGGACTTGGTGCTGTTGGAGATGCTTCTTCCATGCCTCCATACCGTCCTAGTGCTAGTGCTTGTGGTAGTGCTTCTGTTTCTGCATCAGCAATGCCTATGCGTACT
Source organism: Sequoia sempervirens (assembly GCA_007258455.2). NCBI lineage: Eukaryota > Viridiplantae > Streptophyta > Pinopsida > Cupressales > Cupressaceae > Sequoia > Sequoia sempervirens. Next base: position 51,799 of record VDFB02268914.1, on the reverse strand, counting down.
CCTAGTGCTGGTGGCTGCTACTACTAGTGGTAGTGGCAGTGTTAGCATTGGCCCTAGAGTTCATAAATCTAGGGTGGACTCATATTTTGTACCACGCACTACCCCTGGTTCCCAACCGTCGCTTGAGAGCATGGGTTGGAACAAGGACGCACATGATGCAGCCAAAAAGGCAATTGCAGACTTTTGGTACTACTACACCATTCCCTTCCATGTAGCCAGGTAATTCTTTTTCGTTTAATTGTTTTAAAATTTATATTTAAATTTTAGAATCTAGATGTATCTCATTATCGAATTCAAATTTTACAATACTTATGTAACTTATCAATTTATTTATGACATGTTATAGGTCACCTTTCTGGCAAAACATGGTTGATGCGATAACCATATGTGGGGCGGGGTTCAAAGCCCCTAGTGAAGATGAATTAAAGGGCCCACTTTTGACTCAAAAGGTGGCAGATGTGAAAGCACAATTAGAGGAGCAGCGCAAGCAGTGGAGCATGATTGGTTGCACCATCATGACTGATGGTTGGACTGATAGGAGAAATAGGATGTTGCTTAATTTCCTAGTTTCCTCCGGAGGTAATTGTACTTCCTTCAATGCATTGGAATTTGAATTTTATTTAGTGAATCACATAATTTAATATGGCTGATTTATGTTTTTTAATTTATTGAATAATTGGTTTTGCTTTTTTTTCAGGTGACACCGTCTTCATTAAGTCCATTGATGCTTCTGCCCAAATCAAAAATGCCACATACCTGTGTGAGGCTATAGAGGACGTGATAGCTGATGTGGGGGAAGAGAATGTAGTGCAAGTGGTGACAGACAATGCAGCAAATTATGTTGCTGCTGGTAGATTATTGATGGAGAGGCACCCTACTATATTTTGGACTCCATGTGCCGCCCATTGCATTGACCTCATGTTGGAGGATCTTGGGAAGCTCCCATGGATCAAAACATGTGTGGAAGCAGCAAAAAACGTTTGCAAATTTGTATACAACCACACATGGGTGCTTAACCTTATGAGGCAATACATGGGGTTGAGGGAGTTGTCTCGTCCTGGCATCACCAGGTTTGCAACAAATTTTATCACGATGCAATCCTTGATTCGGTCAAGGGCAGCTTTGAGGCGCATGTTTACTAGTGAGGAGTGGTCTTCCTCATCCTTTTCTACAAGCACTGCAGGGATTGTTGTGGCTGATTGCATTTTTGATGAGCAAGGGTTTTGGACACCAATGGACGAGATTGTGAAGGTAAAATTTAATTATTTATTATGTTTTAATTTTTAATCATATCTTACTTTTATTTGTTTATTTTCATTCACACTTATTTGTGAAACATGTTTGCACTTCACAGTTTATTGAGCCCTTGCTAGTTCTCCTACGAGTTGCAGATGGGGAGAAGCCATAATTGGCTACATATATGAGGGCATGGATAGGGCCAAAGAGGCCATTAGATCAGTCTATGGTGGAGTTGAGGAGAAGTATTGTCCCATTTGGGATATCATTGATAGGAGATGGCAAAACCAACTTCATAGGCCCATCCATGCAGCTGCATGTTTCCTGAATCGGCCTTCCAATTCCACCGTGATCTTTGTGCAGATAGAGAAATTCTTAGTGGGCTCTACACACAACATTGGAGCGGATGTTGCCTGCTGTTACTACACAGGTGGTGCAGGAGATAGATGCTTTCACTAAGGCACAAGGAGCCTTCTTTGCGTCAAATGTGCAAAGATAATAGGACAACATTACTACCAGGTAAAAATATATTTAAGGGCATAATTTTCATCTCTTTATATTATAATTTATTATTAAATGTTGAACTTGAACTTGAAACTTGAAATGAGATTGATTTTGTTTCTTTTTCTCATCTCAGATAGTTGGTGGAATATGTTTGGTTTTGATACACCGAACCTGCAAAATATTGCCATTCGTATATTGAGCCAGCCATGCAGTTCATCTGGTTGTGAGCGCAATTGGAGTATGTTTGAGCACATACACTCCAAGAAGCGCAATAGATTGACAGTGGAGAGGATGAACGACTTGGTATATGTTCATTACAATCTTTGGCTCGGATACAGGAAGCTTTTTGACCATGACAAAACCCCGATCAATCTAGAGGAGGTTGATCCACAGTCTGAGTGGACCACTGAGGCTACAGATGCAGTCTTTAGTGACGAGGACCTTGATTGGGTGCACCAGGCAGAGAGAGAGGTCGAGGTTGTAGCCATGGCTGAGGAGGAGGCTAGAGCACGAGGAGGCATAGATGTTGTGTTATCACGAAATCTAGCAACGCTCGTTCCACGGATAACCCCCCTACGAAACTTGTCCATTTCCTAGGATTCGTGAAGTTCAAGTACGCATAACGAAGTGATTTTCAAGCTACCTCAAAATGCGTTCCAAAGTCTCGAATAGTCAATTCGAGCATTCCCCCATGTTCGCCTCGTGAAGACCTTCGAAACGAGCTCCTTCGCGAAGTCTCACTATTCCTACTTAGCGAATTGTGAAAAATGCAGTGGCACTGAAAAAGTGTGCTCCTACCCTGAAGCCAAAATTGGCTAAGTCTGGAAAATGTAAGGGCGCTAAAATTTAGCGCCCCTGCATGGAGTGAATTTTTCCAAAATGTAATAGCTCTAAATTTTAGCGCCATTACACTTTTTCCTGACACTTAAACTTTTTTTGGCCCTGGCGCGTTTCTTCATCTTTTTTGCATTTTTCGTCAATTGTGCAACTTTTCGTGCCTAAATTTATTGCTCGACTTGAGTTAGGTTTTTTATTTTCTCTCACTTAAAAGTGTTTTAGTTCGCCATTTTCATTGTTTATGATTTTAGTTCTTCCTCTCTTCATGCTAGGCGAGTTTTCTTCAAACTGCAAATACGTTTTTTGAGTTTTTCGACATCCCTCTCCAGCATTTTTCGCGTTTCATCTTGGTAAGTTGTTACCCTTGCTTTCTCTTTATTCTCCAATTTCAATGGCAACTCCATGCAGACAAACACTTTGCAAACCTCGAGCACCGTTTTCATTCACCATTACATCCATTTTCCAAAATCATGTCTCAGATGCAGAAGCGCTAAAATTTAGCGCCTTGACATGTTGAACATGTCAAAATAATTCTAACTCTGAAAGTGCAGGGGCGCTAAAATTTAGCGCCCTTGCATCAAAAGTCAATTTTCCTGAGATGTAAGGGCACTGAATTTTGGCACCCTTACACTTTTCACAATCTTTTTCCAGACTTAGTCATTTTTGTGCAATGGAGCTGAATTTTAGCACCTTTGCACTTTTCTTCCAGACTTAGTCATTTTTGTGCAATGGAGCTGAATTTTAGCACCCTTACACTTTTCCCAGTTTTTTCTTAAAACACTTCCATTTTTCCCAGTTTTGCTCCAAACCTTGTTTTTTCCACTTCGTGCATCATTTTCCGTGCATCATCCTCCATTTCACGCTTGCTCAACATTGTTTCTCGCTTCACGCTTCCCAATGCTGCTTTTTCTGCTAACGCCTGTTGATTCACCATCCTTGCAGTTTCTCTCCAGATCTCGTCAAGTGATCCCGAAGGTGATGTCCTTTGATCTTGGTTCTTCCAAATAAAAAGTTCATGCAGGAGACCAGGAAGAAGTATGAAGACTCCGCGCCCAAGCAAAGAAACATGAAGAAGCTTCCTGTTCTCCAGTGTTAGACATTTCCGGTGCATCCCATTATGCATCTTGTAAATATTTCTCGACATTTTCGAATGTCTTTTTGTAAATTGTAATTACACCAAGATCAAAGATGTAATATTTTGAAAACAAATTACACTTTGACTTTGGTCAAAGTTAGGTGAGATCTCCTAAAATCGCTCACCTAACTTTCCTTAATTTTCTCAATCTCTTTCCTAATTTTGCTCATCCCTCTTTCTATATAATGTGAGGGATTTTCATTGTAAATTATCTTTTAGCCTTTTGCAACGAAGTGCTGCCCTTTTGTAAGCAAATTTGTGAAACTTTGCGTTCATGCTTTGTGAATGAGATTCGATCAATAAAGAAAAGGATTGCAAGCCAAACTTTGCGTTGGATTCGATACTTTTGTGAGTTGATCTGATTTGGTAGTGATTAGTTCGAAGAATCTGAAAGACTCTAAGTAGTTGATGTAAACTTTGTGTTACATTTGTTATTTAGATTGCATTGTTATTTCTGTTTATCATTGGTTGAATGATCTACAAGACTTTGTGCTTGTAATCATTCATGCTCTTGCATACTTTGTCGAAGGATCTACAAGACTTTGTGCTTGTAATCGTTGTGCTTATTGATACTTTTGTTGGATGATCTACAAGACTTTGTGCTTGTAATCGTTCATGCTGTTTGAAGAATTGTTGCGTCTAAGAAGACTTTGTGCTTCTAACGTAGCAAACGGTACGTTTATGCAGATCCAACATTGATAAAGCTATGGAACGACTTTGTGCCTTCGTGAGCTTTCCCTTTTTAATTTATTTGTTTGTTGTTAATTACTTCCGGTATCTCTACGCTTCGCTTTGACGAGATAGAGATATTGGCATTACTGCTAGTTGTTCGTTTCAAGTTATCAAGAATTCAGAACTTCCAACACGTGAAGCATTGTAAACATCTTCTCTGAAAAAGAGAGAAGGATGAATGTAACACACCCCCACTCCGTGAATTTCGTGTACATTTTGTAATTACTTGTGTGATTTACTATTGTTTCTCTTAGCAAGAAGAGCCTCCCCTTTCAGAGGAGAGATTCACATCTCACATAGGCGTGGCTGAAGTCCAAGTTGTGTAATCTATCGAAAGCTGATTACATAATTTTCACCCAACATGTTGTTGGTGCGTGGCATGGAGAGTCAGACACAGGCAGAGACTATGGCTGCAGCTGCAACATCATCCAGGCCCTTTAGACGCCTTCGTAGGAAGGATGCTGGCTCCACTATGCCATAGGGCATAGAGTCATAGAACATTTTGATTTGATGTCATATTTCATATTTCATATTTGTATGGAACATTTGATGTCATGGATTTCATATTCCATGAGTTTTGTATACATTTGACTAATTTTATATATCTAAGTATGTTATTTCCTTCAGCAACGCAACTACAATTTGTGTACTTTATACTTATGTAATCGTTGTATACTTGTGCATGTGATAAAATTTGCTTTTATTTGTGTTGTATTCAATAAAGGATGCTTGAAACAAGTTTTAAATCCTTAAAAATCTCTAAATTTCTAGGTTTTTTCAACTTTTTTTCATTTTGCTGCGTTTACGCTGCGTCTGCGTCCGGAGTCGCCGAGTCCTGCGCCGAGTCGCCCTCGCCGAGTCTGAGCCGCGTCCGCGTCTCGTTACCATGGTTTGAATAATATTAAAGTAGTCAATAAATAATTACTTTAATATTGATGATATCTTTGCCTTATAATTTGTATTCGGTATTATGAATATTAAAGCAATTATTTATTTAATGCTTTAATACCATTTACAATATATAATCCCACCCATGGGAGACCCAAAATAAAATAAAAATGCTAAGTATAGCATTATACACAATAATAAGGTGGCACAGATTCATAGCAAAGATATAATGCATGGCGTTTGATATAAAGTTCTTAAAGTGTAGACACCAAGACATTACTAGGAAAATACATGGACATTATTTCCTTGAAAATTATAAACAAAGAAACAAAAATACCCTATCATCAAATTAGGGTATTTGGTCAAAACTATCGAACCCTAAAATCATCATTTCATTCTTCACACTAACTGGAAACCCCTTACTGCGCTGCCATGGTTGCTGATATTGGATATCTGAGACTTGAAAATCCACTATTTCATGCTGCCTCTATCGATTCTCCATGAAGACTCTCAGAAAAAATGCGTGGTAAGTCTTTTTTGCACAAAAATCTGAACTCTCTGTGAATTCGGAGCTATATTCTGATGTTTTTTTGCTCACTTTATACTGCCAATACTCTTTTTGTTCATTCTTTTTGTCTAGGCGTAGCTATTGCTCATTTTCCTGAAAAGAAATGACTATTGATGAAGTTCATTTTGTCTCAAATCTGAGTTCTTTTGAGCATTTAAATGCTTTTCTTGAGGCCTTACCAGGTGCAGCTGTAACTCATTTGTTGAATATACTTTATGATTCTATCATTTGTTGTTATCAATATTGTACTGGGCCACCATTAAAGACTTGATTCGAGCTTGATATTGCCGAGTTCCTTCAGATTTAAAACTTAATCTTGGTCACCTCTCTTTCTGTAACAAAGGCAAGCTGATTCTAAACTTATTATTAAGCTGATTCTGAATTTGATGAGTTCTCTTGAGAGAAAAATCTGGTGGAAAGTTTGTGCCCCTTCAGTGGAACTATAAAATGCTCTTCACTCTTCCATGTGTTTGCTTCTATATTGGGTTGGCGCGAAATGATTTGATCATGGACCACAGTTATGAGATCACGAAAATTACAGAGTTTAGTCCTTCATTGGTTGCTGATTACTTCATTGGACTGTCCTCTCAGTTAAAGCTTTTATATATTACAACCCATGCATACTTTTCTTTTCAAACCCTTTGTTCCTTTACTTACTATACTTTCCACTTTGCATAAGTCAATTCCCTTGAGAAATCATGGGAAGAAACTTCAAAGATAACTTCAAAAAATGCAATTTTACTAAGGCCACTATCAACAAATTCCATTTCAAATGTCACCAATTTGTCCTTCTCAATTTCTATGACTGTGGCATGAGCAAAAATGCTCAACTTTTTCTAAGTTTTTAGATTACTCTGTTCATGGCTGTATTGTGTATGCATTTTGACTGAAACTTGATATTCTACAGGTTGTTAATTCATGGTAGAATGTTAATGTTGATGTGATTTTCAGGGCCGCACCAACACAGAATAAGGTGGCCAACGGCTACCCTATTCTCTCTTGATCAAAGTATCTAGCACGCTAAGATTGCGAGAGTTCGTGCGTTCAACTCCAAGGTTCCTTCAGTGCGAAAAGTCTCAATTGGCTCGATGTGATTTTGCTGGTATTTCAAGGGGGACTTACACAATTGTTCGACAATTGACAACAGACAGCGGATTAAGGGCTTTCATGTAATTTGGATGATTTGGCAAGTGAGCACAAGTTTCCTAACGCTAACCAGAAATGAACTGAATTTAAAATGAGTGTAGGGCCTAAGAAGTTTATGTTCTACTCTAAGGCGTGGGACATGGCGATCAATTCTTACAGACTGCAACCGAGCCTTGTTTTGCCTCGCTTCGGACAGCTTCCACAAAACCGGTGCAATCTTCAGAGGGGTAGCAAAAGGTGTTCAAATTATAACTCAACATGCAAGCACCATCAAGACGATGCATACGAACACGTGAATCACAATCGAAGTTAAGTTTGTAAAGTAATCCAGTTGACCACGCAGGGCGAACCCACCGTTAGCGAGCCCACTAGTGTTATGGATGAGCGAATTCTTGTTCAAATCAAGCACCACATTCCACAATTACTAAGTACTTGCATGAAATGAAATCTACTTTACTTTAAGCTACTTCAAGATACTACGTGAATTGGAAGGATGAAGAAGTCTCAACAACTACTCATAACAAAGAAGAAATCACCATCAATGAAAAATTCTTTTATTATGAAAGCATTCACGACAACTTCTTACAAAGTATTCAAAGGGAAGACTTTCCTTCCTTTTCAGTCTAAACTATACTATCAAACTGTTCTACTTTCTATTCTATCAATTTCTCTCTACTCCTTTGCTATTCTAACTCTAATTCTAATGAGGTACAAATGAGGGGGGATGCCCCTTTTCTAGCTGGCCAAGTCCAACAGACGGCTCAAATTACAATCGGTTGGATGGCCCAAATTGTGCCACCTCAACCCTAAACAAGATTCACCCTAAAAACCGCCATAAAGAGGAGTGGGATAATAAATGAGCCATTAATGTCCATCATCCTTCTAGAAGATTCCAACTTTGAAACGTTGTTCACACTGCTCTTGATCTTCTTCTTGACTGCAAGTTGGATGAGTCTGGTCACCACTGCTTCAAATTCTTTCTTTTTCCTACTCGACGATGATTTTCCTCCTTGATGTTGGTCTTCAACTTTGAATTGCTTGGGTTTCCATTTTTCTTCCATCCTGAGCTTTGAAAATATTTCTTCTTTGTCACTTGAGCTGGGCACATAGGAAGTCTCAACACTTATCCATTTTCTCCAAGTATTCACTTAATCTCCCCAACTCATCACCGTTGTGTCTCGGCGTTCCTCCTGCAGAACAAGCAAGGAGAAGAGCATCAAAACACTTCATAATAAAGACTCGACTTACTTACCTGATTTTCATGTTTTAACTTCAGAGGGTTTGAGTGATCTCCGAAACATTTCTTTTCTAGCAAACCTTGCTTTCTTCATAACTTTTCAACATCTGCATGCCATCTTGACGCCTTCATCCTAATATTTGAGTTTCACTTTAGCTTCACATTCTTCATGCCTTAGGAAAATTTCATCTTCCTCAAGGGCGTATCATAATCCATTTCATCAGCTGGGTCATTGACGACTTTGATTTTATTCAACTCTGGCTCAAGAAGATTATCATCACGAAGAGTTTGAGCAAATTTACCTAGGCAGTCAACTTCAAATTCATCATTTGAAGCATTTTCCCTTTTGAAAACACATTTTATCCATTTTGCCTTAGAAAATTTTTAAATTTTCCTTAGGAAAATTTCACAATTCAAGTGCCAATTAAATTCTTCATCCTGAAGGCCTTGGCGAAGTGCAGAAGACTTTAAAATCAACTCCTTGTCGAAGATCTTAAATACCCAGAAGAAACATTTCTTCAAAGCGTGTCGAATTCATGGGTACACAACGAATGGGTTCATTTAATTTTTCTTGAATTTTGAACTTTAGAAAAAATAATTTTCAATCAAACTTAATCCAGTTCTTCATCTTGTGAATATTTTGTTGCTCTAACTTGAAAAAAATTTCATTGATCCAGCGCAACTGGCATCATTGGACTCCTTCACTGGCAATCTTGTTCATGTCTTAGGAAATTTCATCACTTCACCAGACTTGGGCGTTATTTTCCTAAGGAAGAAATTTTATCTACTCACTTAGAGAAATTTTCTTTTAAATGCCTTGAGAGCACATATCATGCCATGGAGAATATTTTACTTTCAACGCCCAACATATTTTATTCACATCAAATTACCATCACCTTGTCTTCAACGCCTTAGCAATATTTATCTCCTAGCATACTCTTATCACCTTGGGCGCACTTCACACTTGAAGAGGATACTAGCCACGCCTAGCATATTTTATCAACATCACCTATACTTAACCACTTTTCAACTCAAATCCACTCTTTACTTGGCGCATTCAAAGGCTGGAGAGGAAAGTCAACACTAAAATAATCCCATCTTGCACAACGCCTAGCAACCTTCACTTGTCTTCATCTCTATTTGGGCGCATTTTACCCCCTGAAGAGGATGGGCGCATTTTAGGCATGTAGGAGGACAAAGTTTCCAACGCCATCTTTGAATTTTGACTTCTTACTTCTTTCTTGAAGCATGGGCGCATATGACACATAGAGGAGGATGGGCGCATATTCAAGGTGGAGGAGGATTTACTTTCAACGCCTTAAAAACTTTTTCAACAACTCTTGAAGTGGGCACATTTCACATGTGTTGGAGGATGAAACTTAACACTTAAAAATTTTATTCCATGGCATCAAGGTATGTTGGGCGCATTTTGCCTAGGGAGTAAGATGTGTTGTGACCTTTTTCACACATCGCCCCATTGCAAATGGGGACCCCCTAATTTTTGCTTCATTCAGGGCTTTTGGTTTGGTCCGTCTCTCTCTAGTCTGTTCTTCCTGTTTGCTAGTGTACTTACCATTTGACCTAGGTTTAAATTTTGGCCAAGTCTGGAGTGTTCACTAGTGAATTAGGGTTTTACATCTTTAGACTGCTTTGAGGTCAAATTAAGTTGGACAATCGACTTCTGAGCCTAGCGCTGCTGTTAAAACACTTTAGGTGGACCCCCTCTGAATTTTCACTGAATTCTGCCAACTTTCTATTTTTAGTAAGTGTCAACTTGGGGTTGGTTTTCTCAAGATTTTCACATTCTGACAACTTCATTACATTTTGAACACTTTGAGTTCATTTCTGGCAAAATTTGAGCAGAAACGGGTGACTTGCTATTTTTAGCAATTCTGCCTTCGGGGGCCAATTCCAGGATTTACATGTTAAATTTTCAGATGCGTGTCCGGAGTTTCTTTGTGGGTTTTTCGAGGCCTTTGCAGTGATATGACATGCAAAGTAGGACGACAACTTCTAGCGCTCAGCCTTCAGAGGCATATATTAGGGTTTGCATACAGATTTTCTATACGCATGTTGGCATATTCTTTCTGGGTTTTCCAAGAGCTTCGCAACGGTGTAACATGCAAATAGAACTGGTCACTTTTCAGAAACCTACTATTTTTAGCTAGTGCTTGCATGTTGGTAATTCTTATAGGTTTTTCTGGGTTTTTCAAGATCCCTCGAGCAGTGTGACATACAAAATCATCTGACAGCCGGTTGGCCACCTTTTCAGCCACTTTCTATTTTTAGCAGGTACGCTTTGACAGTTGCTCAACACTTCAGAATTGCGAACACAGTAACATGCAACTGAAATGGAATTGAATAGAGCTCGTTTGAGACACATGCAAGATGAATTAGGGTTTCAGGCTTCGGGACTCAAAGTGAGGTGTCAAACACCGAAATTTCCAAAATTGAAGTATCCCACCAAGATCACTACCTTTTGAGGAGTCTGCTAGCAAAATTTGAACACAAACGGAGCACTTACTATTTTTAGTAAGGCGTTCCTGACACAGGCTATAAATAGAAAGTCAACTTCAAGCGCCAGTGCAGATAGGCAAGTTTACCAATGATAAGCACGATATTCAAATTTCAACACGAACAGAGCTAAGGAAATCCCAAAATCAAGCAGCTGCTATAAATAGTAAGCCACTCTAGGAACATGCCAGAAATAGCAGGTCATCACGAAGTCTCAGTATGAACAAGTCAGGCAGGTGATGAGGACCCCATGGCACGAATTTCAAGACAAACAGAGTTGCAGAGGATGGAAAATCAGACACTTACTATTTTTAGCAGAGAATTAGGGTTTCCTAAATTCAAGGGCAAAACACGACAGTCGTACAAATGTAGCATCCAGTCGTGATCATCACACTTCAGGAAAACAACACGTGAAATTTGACAACATTCTAAGCAATCACTATTTTTAGTAAGTTGCTAAACATAGCAGGTGCAGGCAGGCATCAGGCCCCGACAGCTCCATCACATCCTGAGATATGAAACAAGGCAAAATCAGGCCTTTCAAGGGTCAAAAGTCAGGTCAAGGCACGAAATTTGAGGAACTTTCTAAAAGTAGAAAGTTAGGGCAAGCTAGGGTTAGCAGGAGAAAATCACTCTAAATTTGGCAAAAGGCCTGAAATCCATCAAGTTTGATAATTTTTCAAGTCCAGTATCAAAACTTGCTTTAAAAGGCTAAAGACAGGAGAAAACTCTACCAAGACAAAATGAAAGGTCAAAGTGTTACGGATTTGAAGAAGACCTCTCCACATGCGCCTAAGGACTTGGAAGATAGAATTTTATCAAGTGTTCAAAATTGAAACCTCAAGGGTGGATTTGCACCTAACCTTGAGAAGGATGAGGAGACTTGAAATTGACTAAGGCATACAAATTGAAAGTCCAAGGTGCTATATGCGCCTAGGGTCAAGAAAGGTGATTGAAAGTATCACTAAGGCATTAAACTCAAAGCCCACCCTCTTGTATGCGCCCATAAAGAAGAAGAGTGGATCTTAAAAAAATTCTAAGTCATGGGAATTTGATGCTCATGGTATGAAATGTGCCTTGCTTTACATGGAGAGGTGATTAAAAGTGTTAAAGTGTTAAATTTGAAATCTGACCCTTACAAATGCACCCTTGTCTGGCATGAAGGTATAAAATTTTCTAAGTGTCCAAAGCTGAAAGTTACCCCTGCCAAATGCGCCCAAGAACTAAGAAGGCTAAGGGAGAAGAGTTTGAGTGCTTGAAATTAAAAGCTAGACCCCCTATATGCGCCCTTGGGTAGATGTAGCTTGAGAAATATTCTAAGTATGAAGATTTGAAGGAGCACCTCCAAAATGCGCCCAAGGTGGCTAGAGGCAACATGTGAGAGAACTTCTAAGTCATAAATTGGAAGTAAAGTCACCTAAATGCGCCTAGGGTGGAGTGAGGAGCTAAGCCAAGATTTGACTAAGTCCTTAAAATGAAAGCACATAGGCTCATATGCACCCATCACTAGGTGGTTGGGCGAATAAATTTTCTAAGTCACAAAATGAAACTTCACTCACCGATATGCGCCCCAGCATCATGGAGGAGATAAAAAATTTCTAAGTCTTCGAAATTGGAAGTTCCAGGTCTTGTTTGCGCCCTTTGACCAAGAGGGGACTTCAAGATGGTCTAATATTTGAAACTACTCACCTATATGCGCCCTTGAAGGAAACCGAAGTGTTGAAAGATTGCAAGAACGAATTTGAAAGTTCAACACCTTGAATGCGCCTTAGAGAGAAAATGAATTAGAAAATTTTCTAAGTGTTGGAGAAGTGCGAGTTGGAGGTCTTATTTGCGCCTGGAGAGCTTAAGTTAGTAAAATTTCTGAGTGTTAGGAAGTGAAAGCACAACCTATGATATGCGCCAAGAAGAAGAAGGAGCTCGAAAATTTTCTAAGGCACTTCAGATCTGAAGATGAATACCTCAGCCACGCCTTGAAGAAGGAGATTAAGATTTTCTAAGTGTGGGGTGATCGAAATTTAAAGTCCCAATGGTCATTTGCGCCTGGTTGTGAAGAAAATATCCTACGTTATGAATATTGAAAGAAGCCCCTATGAAATGCGCCTTCAAAAGGAATGATGGAGAGTAGAATTTGGCTAAGGCGTTAAATTGAAACCTCATGTAGTTATTTGCGCCACAAGTGAGGATAAAGAAATGCTAAGTGTTTGAAATTAAAAGCTCAAGCTGTGATTTGCGCCCAAGTTAGATGAGACTCTTAAAATATTCTAAGTGTCGAAAGTGAAAGCATGACCTCTTATTTGCGCCTGGGCTAGTGGCGAAAACTCTCTGAGTATGAGAAATTTGAATACACATGGTTCCACATGCGCCTAAGCCCAAGGTGATTTTAATTGGAAGAAAATCAATGGCGTGTGATTTAGCTTGAAAAGGGGGAATTTAATTTCCCTAAGGCAAATATTAAAAACGGAGTTAAAAGATTGATTTGCGCTTTGGAGAAGAATAAATATTAAGCGTTTAAAAAAGAAATTAAAAGTTTCCTCTTGGCATGATATACGAAAAATCACATGGTGATTTTCTATGAAATTCGATGGCATTTAAAATTTTCAAAAGGCGTTGGATGTAATTAGAAAATTTCTCTAGGCAAATAAAGCAAAATTCATCTAAGTCGGAGAAATTAATTAAAATTAAAATTTAATTATTTTCCAAAGTTTTAAATTAAACGTTCCCCTTTAATTTGGACACATGAAGTTTTAAAATTCGAGAGATTTTAATCGCGGGGAATTTATTTTGGAGTTATTACGGACGGAAAATAATTATGCCTAGCCGTTTTAAAATGCTGACAATGATTTTTCACAGGCGCTGGTGAACTGAATAAATCTCTCGAATAAAATTAAATGGCAGTAAGATTAAATTTTAAATTTTAAATTGCCATTTTAAAAGCGGTGATATTTTTTTTAAAACTGAAGTGAATTTTAAAGTTTCTCGAAATTACTTCAGTCAACTGAAAGTAACTGGCAGTCGGGAGGGGAAATTTAAATTTAAAACGAGGAAAGAATCTCCTAGATTAGCAAATTGCTATGATGACTGAATGATGGCTGGGAATACTCTCTTTCAAAATCGGAAAATTTCTAAGTCATGGCAAAGAGAATTAATGGCATTTGCTAAAACGGGCGCCAGCTCTCAATTATAAAACTTCGAAGATTTTCATTTTCTATTCACAAAATTCGAAGCTGAGATTTATGCTGAAGAGCTGAAAGTTATTGTTGAGCTGTGAATTTCTGAAGTTGCTGAAAGTTGAGAGTTGTTGAAGGCTGAAATTGTTTGATTATTTCTCTGAGTGCTGGAAGTCGAATTTGCTTGAGTTGTTGGAGCTTGAAGTTGCTGAGATTTGAAATTTTCTTAAGTTGTTGAATGCTGAGAAAGGATAAAATCTGAAGTAGAGGTTGCCGAAGTTGAGCAAATTATTTCTCCAAGTTGCTGAAAGTGAGTTGCTAAGAAGAAGTGAAGTTTTTGTTTTTCGAAGTGGCTGAAATAAAATCCAAGGTTGAGATTGCTGAAGTTGATTTTTCGGAGAGCTGAAATTATTGTGGCTGCAAGTTGCTGAGAGTTTGATGTTTTAAATTCCGGAAGTTTTAAATCTCTTGAGGTTTGAAGTTGGAGTTATACCGCTGAAGTTATTAATTTTATTTTCCTTTTGCAGCCAACTCCATTTGCCAGCCATCTCGCGAAGTTTTTATTTTAAAAGTTTGAATCGTAATGTTCGCTTTTTTTGTTTTGCAGATGGCTGAAAGTCAAAGAGCTGATGTTGCCAGAACAAGCAAGGCTGGAGCCAAGGATGGGAATGCTGAAGTCGGCAAAGAAAATGCTTCTAGGCAGGCAATCATAAGAATTTGAAGAAATCCTTTATTCCAGAGTCGAAGTTCGGGAATTTGACTGACACCAACCTCGGTTCTTTCAACCTCGAGACTTTCAAGAGAAGGATATATGGACAAGGTGGCAATCCTCTGACAGTGACCTCGCACAACATGGTGAAAAGTGGATTGTATGCTACAGCCAATTTCCCGCCAGCTGTTCGATGTCCAGAGCTTATCCTGGAATGTGCAAATTTTTACAACTCTGACCATCGAACGATTGTTTCTCCGGAAGGCAAGCTGCTGGCTAATTTCACACCGGATGCAATTGGTGAAGCTTTCGGGATCTTGGCTACGGATAAGATGTTGTATAAATCAAAGGAGAAAGCTGATAAGATGTATGCTACATCTTTCGATAAATGTGTGAAGAGAATCAACACCACTTGGATGAGGAAGCCGAAGCCACCTGGTGCCAAGCTGCCAAAGCAAATCATCTCAGAAGAGCTAAATCAGGAGTACTGCGACATAATCATGATGCTCAGTCGAGTCAATGGCAGCCCGCAGGCATATGTGTTCAAGCCATGGATGTTTTTCTATATCAGCGTGGTGCTCGAAGGAAAGGTGGATGTGAATTAGGCGCAGATAATAAGTGATAACATCAACGAACAATTCAAAAATCTGAGGAGAACGAGGACGTTCTATATGAGTTCGTATGTTATCTACATGTTAGCGCGAATGACGAAGTACAAGGGGCTGGCGTACCAGGAGCCAATCGGGTGTGGCTTCAATCAATTCAAGATTCACGAATCTTGTAGGCAATTGCATCTCACAAACACTCCTCATTTCAAGAGGGTGAATGACGCCTTCACAATGTACCTAACGAGGACTCTTCAGGGAAGATTGCAGCAAAGAGTATCTAAGGAGGCGCAAGAGTTCATCGAAGAATATGGGTTTTGGTTTATCCAATTCCCCAAATTCACTTAAGGCTGCCAGGTCACTATTCGTATGCCTACCGACAGAATGATAATGCTCGAGGTGTCTAGGCAACTTGTGGCCTATGATAAAATTATAAGAAAGAAGAAGAAAGGAGGTTTACACTTCCCTCTTGTTTTGGGAAATTCGCTTGAGGAGTGCCCCTCATTGCAAGCAGCTAAGGAGGCGGAAGAAGAATTGCAATTCTACCAACTCACGCTCCATACCAACCGGCAGGAATTTGATCCTCAGGGAAAGATTGGAACTGTACAGGATGAAGAGTACAGGCACAGGACCCACTTGGAATATTTTTGGGCAAATGCACAGGATGAAGGTGAAATTAGAAGAACGTTCTCCAGATTGCCCCTGAAGCTGATTAGAGAATGCGAGGTGGTCCCGGTGCCAGATCAAGTCGATGAGGATACCAGACTCACACACCCGGACTACAAGTCAATAAAGAACACGCCAATCCCACCCCCGGATTGGGCTAAGCCAGAAATTGCAGACTTAGACACCTTGTCTATGCCTGTCATGACCTTTACGAGGAGTTGGGTGGAAGGGCATGTCCACAGACTAAAAAGAAGATCAATCGCTCTCTCGTACGATCTTATGGGTGACCGGAGGCCACCAGTGTTGGCAAAGAGAAGAAACAAGTCGCCCAAGCTGCAAAGCCCCGACAGTAGGAGGGGCCAATTCAGCCTAAACCCCAGAGATCGGAAGAGACTTCGCCTACTCAGTTATTGGAGCAAACCTCCAGCGTGCACGAGGTCTCACCATTTGCAGATCAGAGGGCTAGAATGAATGAGGAACCAGAAGTTGGAGAAGTTAACCAGCCGTTGCCAAGGGAACTGGATAGTCAGAGTGCCAATGCCCCTGAGGGTGCCAATCAGCCGGATGAAGGAGAAGAAACCAAAAACGGATATTCGCTTTGACCGTGCACTTGAAGCGGCTTTTGAAGAGGAGGGTATTATGGAACTTGAGGTTAGGGCTCATGAGGAGGACAGTCAACATATGGAGACGGATGAGCCTCAACCAAATATTGCTCAAAGAGAAGTTCGTGAAGTAGAGGTGACAGAAGAACAAACGCTTATTGTTTATGATGCTCAGCGTAATTGGCTCTCACATGCAATAAGGAGGGATCAGGAGGATGACGCTGACCTGGCAGTGGAAATGGAGGAAATTTTGAATAGAACAAGTAAGTCGCCCAAGAGGAAGAGAGCCAGAAAATATTCTCGGATGGAAACTAATGAGGTGGGTTCACGCACTTTTCATGTGGCCGTTCCGAGGGAGGATTGTGACTTGGGTGATGTAATGCCAGAAAACTACACTGTCACCACAATTGAATTAGGGCGTCCTTCTGGAGCTCAAGTTGTTGAGGAAGCAGAAAATTCCTTCCAGGCCTTGAAGGATAGGATGGTACAAAAAGAAGAAAAATATAAGAAATTGAAGAAGGAGCATAAGGCGCTGGTGGGATACGTGCAGCATCTAACGCGGCCATGTACTCAAGGGAACCCGACAGTAGAGCTTCCACCCGAGCTGCCATGAGAGTCGATCAGTGGACTCGAAGAAATGAGGAATGCGATTCGAGAAGGAGACAGGTGGGTCGGCAGTATCCGGGCTGAGGCTGAGAAATTTATGGCTGATCTTGTCTCCTCTTTCTGGAGTGCTTCTAGTATCCTCTCGCGCTTGAATGATGTAGAGTAGGCTTGGGGTGACACTCATATATTTCAGGACAAGACTATTCCTCGCCTCGCTGCCCTAATAAGCGTACCTATGCAGATTTTAGTTGATGAAGGGGTTATTCAAGCGGGGGACAAGTATGATTTTCTTGGGTGGCATTCAGTTGCATTCACTGGCAGGGGCTTCTTTGACATGGCGAGGACAAAGTCATCTAGAATCAGGAAGGCAATGAGGAATATCCATGAGGGCATCCTCAACACATTGGATGCATTGTTCACCAAGAGATTAACTCCCGAGGAGGTGGAGGTAGACGGATTGAAGGAAGGGTTGCGGCCTTTCTTCTCCAAAATGAGGATGTTTTCTCAACTTGACTTCGAGAACGTCTCTACTTTTTCAACTATCATCCAAAGCACACTGGAGTCTATTGAGACTTGGAGAAAGTCTTGTGATCGGCATGAGCAGATGGTGGCTATTCTTGAGTATCAGCTCAACCTTACTCCGTCGATTTCTGAGGAGGAAGTTGATTTAGTGCTGGCCCGGTTAATAGCTTACGCGGTCAGAGAGAGGAACAGTGGAAACAAAGTCATCGATGAGAATCTTCTGGAGGGATAGTGGGCATTAATTGCCCATAGTGGTCAAGGAGGAATCTTCTATTTTTGTACTTATTAATGACGCCACTCCTCCACCTTCTGGCAGTTTTTAGGGTGAATCTTGTCTAGGGTTTTTGTGGCTCGATCTGAGTTGTCCATTGTAATTCAATCTGGACCATTCATTGGATTGGCCAGCTATATAAAGGGGAGTCCCCTCATTTGTACACTAGTAGTTAGACAATTAGTGAGACATTATATCAGACTAGAGAGTAGACACTTTTGAGAGTTAGAATAGTTCCATTGCATTGTTTGAAGGAGAAGGGGAATTCTCCCTTTGACAATTTTTGTAAGAAATAGTCACGAAGGCTAATCATAATAAAAGAATTTCATTGATGGTGAACTCCACTTTTGTCATGAGTAGTTTGTGAGGTTTCTTCTTCCTTCGACTTCAAGTAGGACTTAATTTTCATGCAAGTAGTTAATTATGGGTGGTTGTGTTTGATTTGAGTGGGCTTCATTGATCCATACCACTAACAAGCTTACTAATGGTGAGTTTGTCCTGCGTGGTCAACTGGAATACCTTTTGAACTTAACTTCGGTCAAGATTCACATGTATGTATGCATCGTTTTGATGGTATTTGCATTGTCGAATTGTGATTTAAACATCCTTTCATCCCCTTGAAGATTGCACTAACTTTGTCGAAGCTATCCAACAAGAGGCTAGACAATGTTTGGTTGAAGTTCATTGAAGTCAAGTATAACACCCTTTGCATTTAGACTAGGACTTAAATTCTCTAAATCTCTGCAGCCATTCAATTCTGTTTAATTTTGGTTAGCTTTAGGAAAACTCATGCTTTAACGCTAGATCATTCGCGTGAAAATCCCCTTTCAAAACATTTTGTCAGTTGTTTACTGCAAGCCTTTGAACAATTGTGTAAGTCCCCTCATAAAAACAACAAATCACAATGAACCGAGGGTATTCCAAAGCATTCGGAACCTTGGAGTTGAACATACGAACTTTCTGGCAATCTTAGCGTATGGAATACTTTGATCAAGAGAGAACGGAGTAGCCTTCAGACAACTTTGTTCTGCTGATTGGTGCCGTCATGAAAAATACATCAACAGGATGAAGCTTGTGCCTTAGAATTTTTTATGCTTCTACATCCTTTCTTGGGCACATATGGAGGTAGCAGGAGGATATTCTCAGACTTAGAATATTTTTTATTGCATGCTTGTGAAGAGGGCGCATTTGATATGTGGAGCAGGATATTTTTAACACCTTGAACTTTCTTAGCCACCACAAGACAAGTTGGGCGCATTTGACATAGGCAGGACAAAGTTCCAGACTTGGGCGTTTTTCCTGTCAACTTCTCCATGTCCTGCTATTTATAGTAAGTCCTTCAATTTTCATACTTCTGGAGTTCGGATTGATTTGAAATTTTGAGCACAAGATCTTCATGACATTGTTACCCTGTTCACACTGTCATCCTAAGTTGACTTGCTAAAAATAGCATATTTCTGAAGGTAGTTTACTATTTATAGTCACTGCCTGCTTTTGAGACTTCCCCAACTCCGTTTGACTTGAAATTCGAATGACGTGTTCCTCACCAAGTGACCTGCCTGTTGACACCGGCACCCGACGCTGATTTAATATTTTTAGCCAATTTCTAAAATGACTTACTATAAATAGTAAGTGCTCCATTGGCCTTCAAATTTTACTTGTGGATAGCTCGAAAGATGCTGATCGCGGTGGGATACACTGGTTTTCGGAAATTCTGACTTTTTGCCCCTCTTTTTCGGTCCCGAAGCTGGAAACCCTAATCTGACTTGCATGCATATTAAATGGCCTCCGTTTGACTCTATTTCTGTTGCACTCTATTATGTTCGCGATACTGATGCACTGGGAAGTAGCTGCCAGAGTGCATCTGCTAAAAATAGCAAGTTGCTGAAGAAGTGATTATCCTGCTTTGCATGTCACATCATCGCGAAGCTCTCGAAAAACCCACAAGGAATCATCAAACATGCAAAGAAAACCCTGACATGCAAACCCTAAAAATAGCCTCCGAAGGCTAAACTTTGAAAGTCGTTATCTCGCTTTGCATGTTATACCATCGCGAAGGTTTCTGAAAACCCAAAAAGAATCCCCAAACATGCGTTGAAGAACTCTGCATATAACCCCTAAAATCTACTCTGGAAGCTGAACTGCTAAAAATAGTAAGTTGTATGTTTCAGCTCAAATTTTGTAGGTGAGCAGCTTGATGTGCTCTTAATGCAGTGTGACTGTCGAAACTTCAAAAATGTTGGGAGAACACCCCGAATTGCACACTTACTAAAAATAGTAAGTTGCCAAAATTTGATGAAATTCAGCTGATAGTCTACTGGAAGAACACTGACAGCAATGTTAAGCTCTGTTTTCAATTTATTCACCTTGTTTAACTTCAGATTGGCTGGAAAGTTCAAAACCCTAATTTTAAGGCTTGGCCAAATTTCACGTTTAGGCTCACAGATGGGTACAACCCCGTAAAGGCAAACAGCAGAAAACGACCGAGAGAGAGAGAGAGAAAACTAAAGCCAAAAGACCAAAATGGAGCAAAAATTAGGGGGTCCCCATCTTGAATGGGGTGATGTGTGAAAAGGTCACAACAGTTAATTCATGGCATATAAAAATGATGAGAACCTATTTCAATTTGTATTCCCTGCACCTTTAATACTATCTTGGCTGACATAAAAGGTCATTATTTTGAAGACTTAACTGTATTCTGGGTTGATGAACCTTCATTAATAACAAATGACTATTCAATTATGTTCTTGGAAGACATGAAAGGTTTTTTGTTGCTGTCTCTGTGTTCTCTTTATCCCATCATTTGACAAAATCTTTTATTTCAAACCATACAAACTTTGTATATGCTGCTCTTCTAATTGATGAATCACCAAAGAGGTAACTTGAATCCTTTGCTATCAATTCCATTGGAATAATATATGTTGTATGATACTTGTAGACTTTGGAGAAATATGTTCCCTACATCCTTTTACTGCCCTCAACACATCTCAGTATATCATACTTTCTGTAGTTTGTATTGTTTAGTGAATTTTGTTTGATATAGATGAGTTCTTTGTAGACTTGAAGCCTCCACAATTATCTATTAGTGGCCATCACTAATGGCATCTTGGCACATGATCATTGTAATGTTGCTTTCAACTTTCATACTCCTTGACTGCCTAATGCATATTTTGTAGAGGAACTCCTTCTTTGCTTTGAAGCATCTGGTAGGCATTGCCATTCTCTTTTCTGAATCTTTCCTTACATATTCAGGTACTCTGGAAAAATATGATGCAAACTTTGTATACGTGACTATCCTCCATAATGATGATGCCTAAAGTTGTATCTAGTTCAGCAAAAGTGACTTGTGCCTTGCATATATGCATTTGTTCGTTCGTGGCTGTCTCCTTTAATGTTGAATACAAATTTGTTTCTCTGTTATGCCCTTGATTCTTTTGATGAGGGCTCTTGATCATAACTTGCAATGCAATGCAAAATATGGGAATGTTGCCTTCATTATGATGTTTTGATGCCTCCTTGCATGTGACTGTCCTCCATGATGCCATTACAGATTACTCTGTTAGCCCTTCTGTAAGCAATCAAGAATAATGATTACACATAAGGTTGAAATGTTGTTTTGTTATCATGTTGACTTAGACTACTTGATGACAGTCCTAGATTATGACTGTTTCTTTGATGCTTTAATAACTCTCATATATGAACGTTGAATGAGAGAATACCTTATGATATGCAAGGGCTCAACCCTTGTGGGAGCCGTTTTACTCCACATATCTGATAAGATGATCACAAACATGATGAACCTGTTCCTGCACACTTGAACAAACGTGTCAGCAAAATAAAAGAAGCTAAAAGCTTCCATTGAGTTATGTTTTTTCTTGATTGTCAGCCTTTCATCTGATGAATGCTTGATTTAATGCAAATTACATTCCTGTTGGTAGCATAGGCGTAAGGCAGAATGTAATTCATCATTGTTTAGAGTATAACTCTAACGCCATTCCTTTATAATTTTGCAGGTTCATGGAGCGAGGAAACGAGGCTGCAGCAGCTTGGAGACACGACAGTTGAAGACACCAACGAAAGTGATTCATCATTACAAGCAATGATGAATTGCTTCTCTTCTTTACGCTTATGTTATTTTCAGTAGTGTAGTTTGTCCTTTAAAATTGTATTCATCATTTGATTGTCAGATCAAATTCAGTTACTCTCGCGGCTTGTGCGAGATTCAACATTTTTACACAATGAATAAAAGGCATTAGTATGCAAGTTTTCTCAATTTTCTGTTTTAAATGCTTGCACAATAAAACTATGATTCAGATGTAAAATGATCTTCTATGATGATCAATGAATACTTCAATCAAATCAATGAAAATTTATGTGCCTATAAATGATGAATTTGATTCAGCTCTACCTGTTTGAGCTTGAAGTGAAAAATAGGTAACAGTTATTCCATACTCCATTCTCCATAGTGTGAGAAATCTCATCTTGAGGCATGAACATTATGTTGATGATTCTTAAAGGGTTTGTGGTTGAAGTTGGGCGTGATTCCTCAAACTAATCTCATTACCTATACACAACGTTGCTTATACATTCATCGGCAACATTGGCATTTCAATTAGCACCTTTGGAGTGATTATTGAAAATAGAACAGCTATGCATAGATAAACAACTCTTCAAATTAGGAGGGGAAGCTCCCTCTTTTGGTGATATGCGTAAAAAGTAAAGTATTCTAAATTCCTATTGTTGTCACTAAAACTTGCACCCTTTGCTAAGCTATCAACTCAACAAGTTTGTGACACATGGGAACATTCCCAGGTTGTGGGTAACCTGTAGTGAGAATGGACCTCCAGAGAAAGGGTTGGCTCCCCTTGATACCTCACCCAAATCGGTCTTCCTAATGACTTTGCAAAGAAAAGAGTAAGGAGGAAAAAACATGTAAATGAAATCTAATCCTAAAGGTGATGCACCAAATAAATCTATGAACTCTACTCAAATGGCAACACACAAAAAACTAGTAACAAAAGCTTCTTCTTGCACAACTCAAAACTCATAAGTTTGCATCATCAATTTATAAGAAGGCTAAATACTCACTATCCTAGTAGGAGAAAGGATGTTTTTCTCACAACTTAAGACTAATTAAATTATTGACACAACTTATAACCTCCAAATATATGTGCAACTCTGCATAAAGGTACCACCATGAGATGCAATTATAAGGAAAAAGAAATCACATAAAATTGCACCAATCACTAAGTACACAATTTCAGAAAAATGAGAAGGCAAACTGCTTCATATTACTCTCAAAAAAGGTGTTGCAAAGCTGTATTGATCACTGAAAATGAGTTACAAACTCTTCACCTCCGCTCCAAAACTTTAAAAATTACAAGGAGCATAAGATGAACTAGCAAGAACTCCAAAAAAAAGACTAAGTCTTTTTCCTATATACCATAAAGGGCTCCAAAAAGCCAAGAGGAGATAACTGAAGTCAAAATATCTGAACTCCAAAGCTATCCACGAGCAAAAACAAAACTGCCTGAAAATAAGGCCCACCAATGTTGTAAACTGAGCTCAAACAGCTTAAAACTCCGTGTCACACTGTATATAACTGAAGTGCACCTCAAAATTGATCTTGAATGCATGGAGGTGGCACTGAAAGTGAACTGAAAGTTAAAATATCCTCCCAGAATCTCTCTCACGAATAGAAAAGGAAAGCCTCTAAAAGAGGACCCAAAACCGAAGTAAACTGAACTCATTACATTGCAAACTCCTTATGTTGTGTATGATCAAAAGGCCTCCAAAAATGACCTCAGTTTGACTCAAAGTCACAAATAAAACTCCACTGAATCTCCTCAGTCGCATGCATGTGATCTCCAATAGGCTCTTACTTATATCTTTTACATGGATTTTGGAATAGGCAATCATTTAATTAACTATTAAAGGTAATCATTCAATGATATTTTAATATTTAATATCTCTCAGTTCCACCTTTCATTCACTATATGTTAAATATTAAGGCAATTAGTGAAATATTACCTTAATATTTAATTACATTATTTGTCTAACTCCATGTATAAAGAAATAAGTAAAGTGAACTAAAGGTATTTCATCTCCAAGAGATAATCTTTGAAGTTAAACTTCAAAACTTCACGGCCTTTAGCATCATTAGGTATATTGACTTTGATAGTCAATACCACAATGATAATAAAAATGAAATGATTTAGTTTTAAACAATGGTCAAAAATCCCATCATTCGACTTGAGCAGACTTGTAAAAACAACGAACCCTAAATCATTTCATTACTCTCACTTTGCATTTTCTGAGAAGACTTTGTGCCGCCATGCCTGAGTAGGGTTAGGAGCTTTGAGACTGATTTTTTGCTGCTTCTATGTCAATTTTCTTCTATAGTTTGATGGCAAGTCTCTTCTTCTTCAATCTGGATCATTTCGACTTCATTTTGAAGCATTTTGAAGTATTTTGAAAGGAATTTTGGCCTTCATGGCCAGGCTACTATTGTTTTTCTCATTCATTTTTCCTTTCTTCATCTTCATGTTGGTGATCTGATGGACCTTGGTTACCATGAGAGACTGGTTTGGAGTTCTTGTAGGAGGAAAAATGAGAAAACCACGCGGCCCTATGTGTATTCCCTTCACAAGCAAAAAAAATGAAGGTAATTTCTACCCTCTAAATCTTTGTATTCTATTCATTTCTTGTTGGTAAGAGCTCAAGTCAAGCATGATAACGAATGCATTTCTTCCTTTCTTGCATTCTGTGAGAGCACCATGAAAACCTCTATATATTTTCCTCATTTTTGGTGTTCAATAGGCTTGAATATTTTCTACTTTCTCCCTCATTTCTGATTTCCAGGTAAACCCCAGGTGGGTTTTGCTCTTTGTGAAGAGAAAGACCTCTTTAGGTTGCAGCCATGCTTTACACTCTCGTTTTTCTGTAAGAAGTGGTTTTCTTTTGGACTCGAAACCCTCACTATAACTTGTTCTTTTGAAATAAAACCCAAATGGGTATCACTATTTATGAAGAAATCATGCACTCAAACCACCATTGAAACCTAAAAATGGGTATCTTTAAAACACATGATATGATTGGAAAACTCTTTAATTTTGTTGCAACTTCATTTTCAAAAACGGATTACAAACCCTCCAACACTTGAGATCATTTTTTGTAGCAGTATGGATTCTTGTTTGTGCTTCCATATAGCAAAACTATTCCTATAGCAAAAGTGGTTGCATTTTGTAGCTCCATGTTGTAGTCGATAGTTGATAGAAACTATAGTCTTCACCATGGAAACTTGACTGATTTTATTTGATTATTGACTATCTTGTAGTGTCCCCTTTTTGGAGAAAGCACTGAAACCCTAATCTTGCATTCAAAGTATTTCTCAAGGAGACATTAGAAACATTAGAGATCAATGAATTCCAGTAATAACGTCTAATCAAACCAAAGATTAATGATAATAAGTTTCCACAATCCGTATAATGAGTGTATAGTTTTTCTGGATTTGATTGTGTGCAAATTTTTAACATCAACGTTTCGGATCACACTACATGATCCATCATCAGGATGAAGAGAGCATGAGAAATGAAAGGATGAATGCAGACTTAACTAAGATAAAAGTGTTGGGTGAAAATTATGTAATCAACTTTCGACAGATTACACAACTTGGACTTCAGCCACAGCTATGTGAGATGTGAATCCCTCCTCTCGGAAAGGGGAGGCGCCCTTCTTACTGCTAAGAGAAACAATAGTAAATCACAAAAGTAATTACACAATGTACACGAAATTCACGGAGTGGGGGGGGTGTGTTACATTCATCCTTCTCTCTTTTTTCAGAGAAGATGTTTTACAATGTTTCACGTGTTGGAAGTTCCGAATTCTTGATAACTGGAAACGAACAACTAGCAGTAATGCCAATATCTCTATCTCGTCAAAGCGAAGCGTAGAGATACCAGAAGTAATTAATAACAAACAAATAAATTAAAAAGGGAAATTACTTAAGGCACAGTCGTTCGTATTTTATCGGCTCCGATCTCAAGATAACGACTGCTTGCTAATGCTAGAAGCTAATAAAGTTCTTTAGACGCAACAATTCTAACAAAGATGAACGATTACAAGCACAAAGTCTTGTAGATCTTTCGACAAAGTATCCAAGAGAATGAATAATTATAAGCACAAAGTCTTATAGATTATCCAACAAGAACATGCAAGAGTATAAATGATTATAAGCGCAAAGTCTTATAGATCACTCAACCAATGATAAACAAAATAACAATGCAATCTAAATAATAGATGTAACGCAAAGTTTACATCAACCACTTAGAGTCTTTCAGATTTCTCGAACTAATCACTACCAAATCAAATCAACTTACAAAAGTATCGAATCCAACACAAAGTTTGGCTTGCAATCCTTTCCTTTATTGATTGAATCTCATTCACAAAGTATGAACGCAAAGTTTCACAAGTTTGCTTACAAAAGGGCAGCACTTTGTTGCAAAAGACTAAAAGATATGTTACAATGAAAATCCCTCCCAATATAAAGAAAGAGGGATGAGCAAAATAAGGAAAGAGATTGAGAAAATCAGGGAAAGTTAGGTGAGCAATTTTAGGAAATCTCACCTAACTTTGACCAAAGTCAAAGTGTAATTTGTTTTGAAAATATTACATCTTTGGACTTGGTGTAATTACAATTTACAAAATGACATTCGAAAATGTCGAGAAATATTTACAAGATGCATAATGGGATGCACCGGAAATGTCTAACACCGGAGAATAGGAGGCTGCTTCACGTCTTTTTGCATTGGGCGCGGAAGTCTTCAAATTTCCTCCTAGTCTCCTGCACGAACTTCTCATCTGGACCAACGGTGTAATCCACAATGGTGTGGATTCTCGTGATCGATCTCATGGTAGATGAGTGAACCTTCGCGACCGCTAAGATGCCTTCTCAAGTTGTCCAATGTGAGCCTTGTATCACAAATGATGTTCGCTGAAGCTTCCGAGAAGTCCGGAATCAATAATCAAATTCATGATGGCTTTAAAGATCGTGGATATTTCGCCTGTGAGGAAGATACGATTGTCTTCAAGAAGTTGACCAGGCAACTCTCTGATACTTTTGTCAAGAATGCTGCGATGCCCGTCGACATCTTCCTGTACTTGGTGAAGGTCTTCAATGAGAGATTGAACCACTTGGATCCTGTGTTTCAGTGATTCTTTTACCTCTACAAACTTTTCTTTGTCGGGAATTACCCCAACCTCCACCAATTTGCTGAGCTTTACGTGTTTCATTTCCGACCATGACAACAGGCATTTTTCCATGTCTCTGCGCTCCTGGGAAAGTACGCCCTTTTCTTTGTCAAGCTCTGTGGTGAGTTTGGCCAACATGGTGGTTTTCTCATCCGCAGCCAAAATTATCTGAGATCCGTGTTCAATGATCTTTTCAACAAAGTCATACAACACTCTGCCTTTGGAGGCGAATTTCTCAGCTTTCTTGACAGCTGGGTCTTCAATACTTACCACTGTTAGCGGTTGTGCATTGCTTGGAGAACCGGCAAGTCTCTTTACAACAGTGGCATAATGCTCTGCCCTCTGTTTGTACATGTTACGAGATTGCTCAACTTTGTCCAGCCTTCCTGCTAAGATATCCAAAGTGACTTGCGCATCGGCTTTTGCACTTTCGTTGGTAACCTTGCCAAGCTGGACCTTTGTTACTGTGTAGTCCTCCATAATGACATCACCTTCTTGATTCGGTGGTATGCCAATTTCAGCATACTTGTGGCCAGATTTATCAACATTCAGCCTCGAGTATACTTTTGCCTTCTTCTTCCCTTTAGCCTTTGGAAGAACTATCTCTTCAAGGTCGAGTTCCTCTGGAGAAATCATTTGCTTTTTACGCTTCGACACTTGAGATATTAGCCAAGGAGGAAGAAAAAAAAAGTGTGAACTTCTGGATTTACTGTCAAGTCGGTCGCCATTGCCACCTCTGAAGTTATTGTCACATCTGAACTCACCAATGGTATCGTGACAATTGGAGAAGTGTTTGTCATCATCGCTCCTGTAGTTGACACATTGAGCTGATCACGCATTGACTCATTCATGAAACGATTGAATTCGTTCTCAGAAGTGATATCATACGTTGGCGAAGACAAGCTAGGAATGGACGATGGTGGGCTTGACAATATATCAACCATATGAATGCTTGTGACTGATGGAGTATCAAGCTGGGTTGATGCTGCAGGGATAGGGGATATCTCGGCTGCAGGAATGCTCGTGGTAGGAATAGGTGGCGAGGGAGCAGGAGGTGAAGGAATTCTTGACTCAAAAGGGGTATGAGGAACGTTTGAAGTCACGGGTGATGATGTTCTGTGAATTTCCTCAACTACGTTCTCGGGAGGAGAAGTAGTTATTTCTTCATCATGCTCGGGTTCCTGTTGATCACCCTCTTGCCTCTCCGATTCTGGTTCACCTTCGAAGTCACCTTCAGATCCTTCTTCAGAATCTTCATCAGACTCTTGCCCGCTTTCAGAAACCTCTTCGGCATCGGAATCTGCTTCTGCTGAATCTTCATCTTCAGCGGATTGGTCGCTTGAAGTATCTTCTTCATTGGAATCTATCTCCTCTAAAATGGGCTTTTTACCCTTAGAGCGAGATGGGTGAGATTCCGTCATTTCTGTCTCTTGGACAGCCTGGGTATCTTTCTTACCAACAGTGAACTTGATCCTAGGGCCTCTCCGCGAAGAAGTGGGAACGGCCGCTGACTTGTTTTTGTCGCGAAGTTCTTGCTGTTGGCGTGCTTCTGCCTCGGCCTCTTCTCCTTCTGAGTCTGTCCTGAAACTTTTCATTGCATAACCATGTTTGTGTAACCATTCTTCTGTATTGGCTAGGATTGGTCTCAGCCTTTCTCTCATGCTGGTGACCTCTTTCCTAGACCACTGTATTGCAGGCAACGGCCTCTTAGCAATGCCTTGTTCATCATAGACAGCGTTCATGATATCACCTGGATCCTCAAAATCTTCTGGTAGGTCAGCGATACCAAGATCTCTGATTTGTTGAACTGTCAATCTGCAATAGTCCATCTTTCGAATGGCTTCTTCATCTCTACAATCTGCCCAGATGTCTTCAAAACGGTACCTCTGTTGGTGACCCTTTTGCAACTTCTTTCTGACATCTCGGTAGTCGAAATCAAACCTATACCGTAGGTTTTTGATGGTCAGTGATCTCTGCGATTCGAAGATAGCATTTGATTCTAGCCTTTTGTGCAACCGGAGAAATCGCCGATGGTCATGGGAACTTGAATCCACGTATTGTGGTTGCTTTCTTCGTTTTTCTCAAGACCGACATCACTTATCTCAGATAAAGTTTGATGGAGAACCCACTTATCCGGCTGATAACGTGGTAGCATGTAGGGACAACCGGTGTAACAACCTACTCTCAAGTAAGTAAACGTTGGGAATTGAAGAAAAATACATCCAACTTTACTTACCACCTTATAAGCCTCATCGGACACTCTTCTTCTTTCCAAGGATGGATCAAAGTTGAAGAGTAAGGGCGCAAAGAAAGCATCAGTGACCCGTCTGAAATGATGAAAGCTTTCCTTTAGCTCCAACTGATAGAAATATCTGTACACAGGCACCATCATTCGATTCCCCTTTGTAGATAGACCTGGGAATTGTCTCATCACAGCTGCTGCGTACACCAGGTAAGAAGTCATGTAGAACTTCAATGTAGAAGGAGCATTGATCAACTGTTCGTGCATTTCATCACTGATTTGTTTACCCCAGTCAATATGCACTTTTTGCCTCCTTATGATCCTGATGTATTCATACATCTAGTCGTGAAAGGTGGATGATTCTGGCAAACCTTTCACTCTGCTCAGAAACGTGATCATATCCTTGACGTCATCTTTGAAGTCACTTCTCAGGAGTCCTTTCGGCCATCTGGAAACAGACGATCTAGGCTTTTTAAGCCATTGAGTATTTATCAACTGTTTGGCTTTATTAGGATCAGCATCGAAAATCTCCTGTGCTTTTGATATAGAAATGTCAATATATTTGTCCATGTGAGGAACCTTGAAGACGATGTCAAAGAAATCGGGGTCGAGTCTTAAAATCTCATGCCCGGAAGAGTCGATCACACTTCTGCTTTCTCGGATGTAATGAGACACAACTTGAAGAACAAACTCAGTATTGTGCGCAGCTGTGGGGAACATTGCCACCAAGTGGAGATTACTGTGTACTATTGCCCTCATTGAATCAGGAAGAGGCTTCGTCTCTGTCAACTTTGCAAAGTCAACCAAATCTTGATGGCCAACTTCTGTATCCTTTATTTCTTCAACTTTCGAAAGTACCATAGTTGGCGGATAGACGCCTTGATATTTGTACTTCATCTTGCTTTTTGCTTTCGAAGAAGAAGGAGGTTTCGTTGCAGTCATCAAAAGAAACCGGAACACTGAGCACTCTTAACTGGACGATCTCTGAGAGTAGACTGCAATCCGTCTAGCCAGAACAAACACCAATTTGTTAGGAAACATGGGAAAGCGTGAAACGAGCACGAGGGTGGAAAAGCATGGAGATGATGGCGAGGCACACAAAACGATGCACGAATGCGAAAAAATGAAGCTCAAGGATGCACTGGTCAAAAATGGGGTGCATTTGGAAAGGTCTGGAAAAAGTCTGCAAAAAGTGTAAGGGCGCTAAAATTCAGCGCCCTTACATTCTGAGAAATTGCTTTTGGTGTAAGGGCGCTAAATTTTAGCGCCCTTACACTTTTTGTGTTAGGCAATTTTATGACATTCTTCTGATGTCATGGCGCTAGTATTCAGCGCTTTAGCTTTTTGGTGAAAGATGATTTTGATGCAAGGGCGCTAAATTTTAGCGCCCTTACATCTTACAGTGTTAGGTAATTTCTCATTTTCTCAAAAATGTTCTAGCGCTAAAATTCAGCGCCTCTGCTTTTTCTTGAAAGTTTTGAGATGTAGATGCAAGAGGAAATAGCGATAGCGCTCAGGCTTGGAGATGGAAATTTGTTTGAATCATGAGAGCTTGAGTTTTCTTTCATCCTATTACATACGCCTCCCAAGATTAAGGGAATTCTTTTTCACAATAACAGATCTCTTCAACGTTCACCAAAACGCATAGAGAGAGACAACATGGATACGTTGGATAGATACAAGTGCCCACAGAACATCGACCATCGTTGGCGGATAGAAGAATGCGTAGGGTTTAGAGAAAAGAAAAGAAAAGAAGGAATGAGCACTAAATGAACACGCACAGAGGAGAACGCGAATTCAAAACCATGAATGAAGGTTCCATTGCATAAACGTGTGGGAAAACGCGAATGAAGGAAGACGCGAATAGAAAAAACGAATGAAATAAAAACGTGAATGAAGAAATCAAAACGCGAATGTACAAAGATCATATACAAATGACAAGAGTGAAGACAAAACCAAACGAAAAACTTACCAGAGCAAAACGCGAAGGATGTTGAAACAATGGCGAAATCTCCAAAACGCGAACTTGTAGTTGGAAAGAAATCCGCACAGCAAGAGGAGAGGGGAAAATAAAAAGTGAACAACTCAAATGAGAGATGAATTCATTCACTTAAGTTGCAAAATGAAAATTAAAAACCTAACTCAAGTCGTGCAATAAATTTAGGCACGAAAAGTGGCACGATTGACGAAAAACGCGAAATTGTGAAGAAACGTGCCAGAGGAATGAAAAAAAGTTTAAGTGTTGAGAAAAAATGTAATGGCGCTAAAATTTAGCGCTCTTGCATTTTTTAGAATTTTCACTTCATGCAGGGGCGCTAAATTTTAGCGCCCTTACATTTCCAGACTTAGCCAAATTTTGGATTTTCCCTGCAGGGGCGCACTTTTTGAGTGCTACTGCATCTTCCGTAATTTGCAAAGTATTAACAGTGAAAAGTCGCGAAAGATCTCGTTTCGAAGGTCTTTGCGAGGAGAACAAGGTGGAATGCTCGAATTGACTATTCGAGACTTGGGAACGCACTTCGAGGTGACTCGAAAATCACTCCGTTGTGCGTACTTGAACTTCACGAATCCTAGGAAACGGACAAGTTTCGTAGGGGGGTTATCCGTGGAACGAGCGCTGCTAGATTCCGCGATAACAGCTGGCTCCTGCTGGGGATCTTCCTTCGGTTGTTCTTTAGAAAAGAACGAAGGGAGAAGAAATCCAGAATTCAAGTGCCTTTATCCATCCATTGGGCTTGGAGTCAGGCGATGACGACGACAAAAACAAAACACAAAGACTCGAAAGGACTTAAAAAATAAAATAAAATAAAATAAAAAGTATTTACATACCAACGCCGACTCCTTTACTGCGTAAAGTGCTTGAGATGTTGCCCACTGTGAGGAAGGGCAAATGGCGTTCCATCTCCGTATGCTAACAAGAAACTGTTTTCACCATGCAACTGATGTATTTGGAAAGGTCCAGTCCATAGCGAATCAAATTTCCCGTGCATACCTTTTGGCTCTCTCCTTTTGTCCCATAGGAGGACGAGGTCACCAACTTGAAATTCTCGAGACTTGGCCTTCTTGTCGAACAACTTCTTCACTTGATCCTGGTGTTCCGCAATGCGGTCAGCCACCTGAACTCGATTCTCTTCCAATTCGGAGAGATACATGATGCGCTTGTCGACAGAATTGTCAAACGTCTCATCCTCAATGGCCTTAGCCAACTTGAGGGCTGGTAGTTCCAAAGTTATAGGAATCTCGGCATTCAAACCATACAAAAGCTGAAAAGGAGACATGCCGATTGCTCGCTTCGGAGTTATTCTGTCTGCCCACAAAGCGTCAAACAAAGCCTTGTGCCACAAACGTTGATTCTCGTCCACCAGCTTGCGGATTATAGTTACCAGATTCTTGTTACTAGATTCCGCTTGACCATTACCCTGCGGATAATAGTCGGAAGAATGTGACAAAGTGATACCATGCTCGAAACAAAACTCCGTGATCTCATTTGACGAGAAAGCAGAAGCGTTGTCCGCAACAATCTTGTTCGGCACACCGAACCTGGAAATAATATTCTCTTTTAAGAAATTGCACACTACTTCTGAAGTAGCACGCTTGGTAGGTATTGCTTCCACCCATTTGGTGAAATAGTCTGTAGCCGTCAAAACATAGACGTGTCCAGCACTTGACGATGGATTCACTGCACCTATGAAATCAATGCCCCATTGTTGGAAAGGTTCATCAATCACGACAGGTTTTAACGGCAAAGATGCCAATTTTGGACGGCCAACAAACTGTTGGCACAATTCACACTTACGCACCCAAGAGTACGTGTCCTGAAAGAGTGTAGGCCAGTAATACTTTGCTCTCAGGATTTTGTGAGCGGTTACTGGCGCTGAGAAATGCCCACCACATGCCAAATCATGGTAAGATTTTAGCAACTTTTGCTGTTGCTCTTTATCAACACACCTGAGAAATGTTCCATCCATTGCACGCTTATACAAGCCGCTATCCCACAAGACGAAATTAGCTGACTTTAGCTTGACGGTCCTTTTTTCTTTCGGAGTTAGGTGATTAGGACATTCTCCGTATGTCAGGAAGTGAGCTATGTTGGAAAACCATTCATCAGTGGTGCTAACGAATAGTACCATAGGAAGTGTACTAGGATCAACCTCTTCATCTGAGACCTCCTCATCTTCCGGAATCTCTTCGCCTGGATTGTTTTCTGCAATGAGCTGACAAAGGCCACGTCCACGTATCAGCTTAGTAGGCTTTATCTCTAGATCATATTCCTGAATCTTAGCAATCCAGTTTCCTCTTTTCGTTCCAAATTCCTGTTGTGTGAGGATAGACTTGACAGTCGAATCTGGAACGAGGACTTTGACATGACTGCCCAGAATGTAGAACCGGAAATGCTTGACGGCTTTCACCACTGCGAAAGCGTGCTTTTCCATCTGAGAATATTTCAACTCGTAATTCTTTAGAGGACAACTCATGAATGCAATGGGGGATTCAAAACCCTCATCATTTTCCTGCACCAAGATTGCTGATAGCGTATGCTCGGAAGCATAACTGTACATCACAAACTCCTTGGTGTAATTAGGGCAAACCAATACGGGTGCATGAGCGATGGCCTCCTTGATGTCATCGAACGCTGCTTTTCCTTCCGCCGTCCAATGAAACGTGGCATTACCCTTCATCATGTTCACAATGTGACGAGTCTTTTCAGCAAAGTCTGGAAGAAATCT
Organism: Sequoia sempervirens; assembly: GCA_007258455.2. Classification (NCBI taxonomy): domain Eukaryota; kingdom Viridiplantae; phylum Streptophyta; class Pinopsida; order Cupressales; family Cupressaceae; genus Sequoia; species Sequoia sempervirens. The sequence goes on along the minus strand of VDFB02268914.1, from coordinate 17,633 downwards.
TCTCAAGAAGTTCACCTTGCCGAAAAAGGAATGAACGGCTTTCTTGCTTGATGGCAAAACGAGTGACTTGATTCCATTGACTCTTTCTGAGTCAATCTTAATTCCTTCAGCAGATACTACGTGACCAAGAAGTTTACCTTCTGTCACCCCAAAAGTTGACTTTTTGGGATTGAGGGAAATGCCGTGCTGGCGGCACCTCTCCAGAGTTTGTCTCAAATGATAGAAATGCTCATGGCGTTGCTTGGAGAACACTGTAAGATCGTCAAGATACACCACAATGAACTTACCCATTATGTCACGGAAAGCAAGATCCATGGCACGTTGGAATGTAGCGCCGGCATTGATCAAACCAAACGGCATCCTACGATACGCAAAGGTTCCCCAAGGCGTTGTGAAAGCGGTTTTGTGTTGATCGCTTGAATTCACTTCAATTTGATTGTAACCGGAAAATCCATCTAGCATGGAGAGCATCTCAGATCCAGTTACGTTTTGTAGAACTTGATCCATCACTGGAAGTGGGTAATTGTCTTTGAGAGACAATTGATTTAGATTTCTGAAATCTACACAAATGCGGATTTCACCATTCTTCTTACGAACAGGGACGATATTGGCTATCCATGTTGAATGATGGATAGGGAAAATTATCCGCGCATTCAGCATCTTTTGAACTTCAGCTAAAATCGTTCCAGAAATCTTGGGATTGTACTGCCTCTGCTTTTGTTTGTAAGGTAAAGCACCAACCTTGAGAGGAATGTCATGTTGCACTTCCTTGGGCCGAAATGACTTTAGATCGTCATATGAATACGCCAAGACGTCGATGTACTCCTGCAGTAGTTGAGCAAACTGTCTTCTTTCTTCGGTCGTGCAACATTTGCCAATGTTGACCATCTTAGGATCGGCCTCAGTTCCCAAATTTATCTGTTCAACCTCATTAGATGAGTCAGAATCTGAGAGTTGTTTCTTGACGTGGCGATCATGTTTGTCAAAAAGTTTCTCCAAGGATACCAATCCTTTAGGGATCTTATTCCCTTTGAGTTGGAGATATTCCTCACCCGTGATAGGATCTAGATCGGTCACGGATTCTCGAAGTGGAGAATCACTGCCTTCAAAGTACAATTCATCGAAATTCTCAGCTTTCTCAAGGAAGGCGATAATTTGATGGTCGTCGTTGAAAATCTGCCAGTTTTCTGAATTGTCAGGTACACTTGGGCAGAAAACCAACTCTATGGTGTAGGTAGAACCTTGAAAGTCTTTGTGTGGTACCAAGAGCGTGGCGGAGATCGCAAGGGAATCAGCTCTAGTATTGTATTCTCTGGGAACAACGGAGATATCGAAAGCCTCGAATTCCTCAATGGAATCCCATACTAGATTGCGGTAATGCCTGAGTCTTTCATTCTTTGTTTGATAGAGATTTCTCACTTGACATACTATCAACTCGGCATCACCTTGCGCATGAAGGTTTTTTATACCCTTCTTCAATGCAACTTGCATTCCCAGTAACAGGGCTTCATACTCGGCGGTGTTATTGGTGTTATCAAACTGCAGCTTGAAGGAGAAAGGGAAAAACTTCCCTGATGGCGAAATGAAAACCATTCCTGCTCCAGAACCGGTCGAAGAGCAGCTACCATCGAACTCGAGCAGCCAGACACCGTTGGAATCACCAATTGGAACAGTGTCAAAATCCAAGACTTCATCCTCTGATGAAGATTCATGGTCGGAGATGGACAAATCTCTTGATGACGTTTCATCTGAAGTTGACGAAGTATCATCTTTTTCTAGCTCATTTTGAGTTGAGGATTCTCCTACCTCATCTGTTTGTAGGTAGTAAGTTCCCACGCCTGATGATTCGAACAAAATCTGAGCTCTGGGATCATTGGACTCAACAACTGAAAACTTTGATTCCTTTTCGGGAATCAGCTTTTGCATCACACCTTTTACTGGTATTCTTGCTTCAGACATATCCATACTTAGCTCTCCTCCAACATCTTTGCAGAAATTGCGTCCGAGGAGTATACCGTAGGAAGCTGGTACATCGGCCACGAGGACCGTCATTTTTATCTTCTTCTCCGGGTATGCGGCGAATGCATATTGGGCATCCTTGATCTGACCGATCAATGGCACTTGCTTATTTTCCATGGAAAAGCAACGGCTGAAGGTTTTGGTCATCTCAAGGCCTAACGCAGTAGCTACCTTGGCGGGCATCACATTGTCAGACGCACCAGAGTCTATGACACAGTTACTCAGCTTGAAACCATTTACAAGTAGTGAGATGAAAAATGGATCAATGCGTCCAGAAGCAGTTGGAGGATTAGATACGAGGTTACTCTGTGACACTTTGGGTTTAGGAGTAACTGGGACGTCAGGAGGAATATCCTGACTTGGGGAGATCTTTTTATCATTTACGAACTTGACAAGCCTGTCAAATTGGTCGGGGTTGGCTTTGAGGTATTCAGCCTCGGACATTTGAACCTTGGTTTTCTTGGCATGGTCAATGATGTCGAAAGCCTGGAAAGAACTTTGTAGGTTGGAAGCCGTAACTTCACTGATTGGTTTCACAAAAGGCACATTGGTCTTTGGAACGGGAGGATTAGCTTTAGGAACAATGGGAGTTGACGAAGAAGAACGGGGTGCACTTACTTGCGGATTTGCTGCTTTCTTAGGCTGCCAAGGGAGAGGAGATCCTCTTTTGGCAATCGTTATGGGCGGCTTCTCCTTTTCTAGGACAGCAGCGGCTTGAGCTTTGTCAAGTTCACTTTGTTGATGCCGCGTAAAAACAGCATAAGCGTCAGTCACCAAATCATCTTCTTCTTCTTCTTCTTCCATCATTTGCAAATAGCTGATCTTGGAGTCGCCAGCCGATCCAATTTCTTCTTCTTGGAAGAGGTCGGCATTTTCTTCTTCAGGATATTCGGGCTGAGCATAATCATCTTGTTCAGTCTCATAGTACCCAGCGGCATTGTTAGCAGGTGGGGCTTCAAGAGCAAGTCGTCCTGGAGGTGCTGGGAGACGATTCTGATTTTTGTTGCCAGCATAGTTAGGAAAAGTCCTCCTAGGGACGTCTTTGTAGTTGTTACCATTGTTATTGTTCGACACCTGCTTCTTAAGAGACAGAACTTCATTTGCCAACCTTTGGACCATGGGATCTGTGAAATTTGAGCTGGCAGTGGGAGCATTAGCGTTGGATGCTGAAGATCCTGAGGCTTGCATCCTTTTATTTCCGTTAGTTCCCATCCTGATTTCTCCAGCAAGGATCATGTCGTCCTCTAGACTGGTAGCCAATTGCTGGGCTGCTGCAACATTAACAAGATTTTCCCTACGCAAGTAGAAACTTACCTTGGGTAATTGGGTGTTGATGAAGAAGCATTTCAGGTTGTGATCCGTTGGTCTTGCATCATTGGGGATCCGTGTCACCAACTTGTTGAATTTAGCCACAAACTCGCGCATAGGCTCGTGTGTCACATCCCTTACATTGAGACTATGTTGGTTATGTATTTCAAATGCAATGTTAGTTGTAGATAACTGCTTTCATGTGATTATGACATCGAGAATGAATAGTTGTTCTTTTATCATAATTGTAATGTTAACTAACTTTTTATTTGGCCAGTGAATTTATTGTTCAAGAGAAGTTGAACGAGATCAGAAGATCAAATTTAAATACATATTATTAAGCCGTTGAGAATGATCTAATCCATAATTCCTGTCAGTGGATGCAGGATTGCCGACGCCACGAGGAAAAGGGAAATATCATCAGGGAGAGGACGTGGTTAATAATGGATCAATTTATCATCAAACCTAGAGTCGGAGCAAGACAATTACGTCGACATCATTACCTTGGCCATAAGTAATTATATATATATATCGATTAAGCAAGTCAATTTAAATATATATGTCAATAATCACCTATTAAGGAGGTTCCAAAAGGTCTATAAATACTAAATTAAAATGATTGATATAAATATAATATTAAATGACAATAATATTCTCTTGTGAGTCGAGAAGAATAATTCTTGTTATTTATATATATATAATTTGCAATGGCTAAATCATATTAATTAATGATAAGGATAAAATTCTAATGCCATCAATTAGAATATGAAAATAAAGAAAGGTTTAAAAATAAAAATAAAAATGAATTAGAAAGTGGAGATCTTTGGCGGTGCTTTTCCGTCATCTTCCCTTCGAGCCTCTTGTGGAAACGGTCGAGAAGGAAGCCAAGAAGGCGCCGGGGCGTTTGAATCTAGGATCGAAGGTCTCAGGAGGATTCAGAAAATTATATACTGGTCCAGTGGCATTGGCAAGGGCTCTTTTTTGGGGGGCGATTGATATGCAACCATTGAGGACTCGAGCATTTTTGGAGGGCTTAACTTGCTTCCTTACCGAATTCTCCTCAGACGTAGCAGGGAAACACTCATTCATTTCTATTAACCTGGAAAAACCCATTTCCATCTGCTTCCATTGATAACCTTTCCTTTTCCAATCCCGTATCTCTTCCTTTCCCGTCAACGACTTTATCAGGGCTATCCAAGATTATTCTTCGGGAGCTTAACGTGGGAGAGCCTGGGTGATTTACACAAGCTTAGATTTTAGTGTTGTTTCCTGGTAACTGAGTAAGCCGTCTTCAACATTCTCTTTGGTTGGAAAAACTTCAGGAGCATCGATGTTTGACCTGAGCACAGAGGAAAAGATTCGGAATCTCTTTCAAAGTTATAGAGCTTCAAATTCAGGCATGTAAAGAGACCTTGATTTGTTAAAATTAGGCATCGAAGATCCTTATGTATATTTTGTGATTCTTATGTGTTAAATGAAATTTCTTTTAGTCTTCTCAGCTTTTGAAGTAAACTTAAATCTGGTCCTTACTACCTTCCGGGTATAAGTCAATAGAAGACTCTTTATAGAATTAGTTTTGTACCAAAGTTGGCATTAAAAATTCCTCTTTCTATTACTGTACTGTATCTAAACCGATAGTCTGAACCATTGTCTTTTATTTGGTAACCTTCAGACCAAGGCTAAGTTGACTTTATTTTTCTTTGAGCTGGAGCAGTATCCTTACCCTTTTTCCTCTCCGAGATCTTTATTTGGCACTTGAAAGTTTTAGATTTGGAAGGATCCTTTATGGTACTAGCCTCTTTCTGTCTCTCTCTCTTTTATAAAGATTCTCGCATAATCATAAATAATTTATGAATCTGATACCAAACTATTGTAATGTGATTCTTTGGATAAGAACTATCCTCGAATTAAGAGAGAAATGGTTATAACCAGTCATGGAGAAATAGACCATGCATGGGATTAACTTGAGCCTAGGAAAGTTAAAATGTTTCTTCCTTGAACCAAGAGAGTACTTGCTTTTAAATTCCGAAAGTAAAGTTGGGTTGGGGTTTTTAGAACTTCTTCTCATCTCCATAATCTTGAATGAGTTATACCAAATGGAAATTCTTGCTGCAAGAGGAATCTTGGAATATACGAAATATCACAAATTAAAGAAATAAAAATATTAAATTCCGAAACAGAATCATGTTCTTCCTTGCAATGTGAGACCATTAACCTGATGAACCTTCTTGAAGGACAAGTCTCTTCCTTCCTCTTAGGTGTTAAGAAATACCAAAGGGTCTAAAGGATGAGAATTAACCTTCTATGCTCAATATTAACTTCAAATACCTTGGTTCAAGAGGGAAGATCTGAATTCATGACACTGTAATATAAAACATTGAATTCATATTGTCGAAAAAGACTCCTTAATCTCTTATCAGAAATTGGAGAATAGTAGCTTATAGATATTCATATGGAATAAGTTATGAATTGAGTTCCACTCTTTCTAGAAAGGATAATAGCATAATCCTTAATCAAGATGTGAATTCGAACCTAGATCTTGTAATGTTAAACCTTAAGGTTAAGACTTATCGATAACCAAACCAGTTATGGTAAGATTAAAAATTTGGTCGGAGAATTATCATGTCGAGCAAGGATGCGTGCTGACGGCACAGTGATGCCACAAATAATTAATAAAAAAATCCTTGGCCAAGGTAGATGCCCGTTTGGCAATGTCAGCTTCCATGGCCAGATATACCTTGATCAGGATGATTCTTCTGATAGGAGGTACCTATAGAGGGAGGATCGATCAGTGGTATAGGTTCGTGGACATCAGGCTCAGAGGCATGATGATAAATCGATCCATGTTGATTACCCTCGTGAAGGGCGGGTTCTTCAGTTGAAGAAACTCGGGAGACCAGTAGGTCTTGGTTGGGCGGTAAAGCCCCTGATGATAATTCTCTTTTCCTCGATAAAGATTTCCAAGTATGATAGTATGGAGATGATGTCAAAGGGATTTCTTCCTCTCTTGTATATCCAGGTACATGCAATGGTAATTGAATTTCTATTTCATCTATGCCATGAATGCTATTCTTTATGTTAAGGAATATTGTAGGATTCTCAGATACTTAGTGAGATAGCTACCTGAATTTATTCAGTTGTTATATTGTTTCATAGCTGTAGCAATTATTCGTTATCTTCTGGAAGCAAAGAAAAGTAAATATTATTCTTCTGCAATTCCTGTTAGATGTTTATAGTTATAGTATCTTTTCAGCTGAAAATGAAATTAAAAGTTAGTAGATGAAGTGTATAGTGTAACGACATATGGATTGAGTTCTTTTTTTTTTAGCTGCAAATGAAGCCCTAGTTTTTATAAGAGAAGGATGCGAATTGGTTAATCGTGCCCTAGTAATTATTCTCTTTTTAGAGTGATTATCTTTATTTTGGAAAACCCTAGTTTGACAGTTATTTAGTTTTAATCTTTTGTGTGACGGTTGTTGGAAACAGTTAGATGTTACCTTTCAGCTGAACCTGAAAACTTAGAAGTTAGTTGGAAATTTAAATCGAATAGTTGAAACGATTTGGAAACCCTAGAATGAAAACAAGTTAGTTATTCTTCAGCTGAAATGGATAGATGGTTGAATTTTTAAAACCGTAGACCGGTTAGGTTGTTACATCGTGAGCTTCTTTACGCATGGTGGTGAGTTGCGCCAATAAAGCATGTGAATCTTCGGCAGGCTTAAACCTTTCTTCAAATTTAGTGCGAAGAGTGGCCCAATTGGTGACGGAAGCATTGGGAAGAGTAAAGAACCATTCGGCTGCAATCCCTTGAAGGGATTCAATGAATAGTCTGACAGAAACGTCTTCGTGCTCAATGCCGAGAACACCGCATACTATGTAAAATGCGGATATGTGCTCATCGGGGTGTTGTTTGCCATCACCTTGAAATTTTGGAAGATGCTTCCTGGATACACGAGGGAGTTCGTGTAAAGGTGGAGTCAAACGGAGGGGACCAAAAGCATTTCCCCACGGTCCAGCAGGTGGTGCGGCCATGACTGGTTGCACAACAGGTGCTTGAACAGGACGTCTGCGATAAACTGACCAAACACTTGGGATTGGAGATCTTTGGCTACGTGGAGGGAAGCTTATAGCCCGCTGCAATGGTGACCTTGCTCGTGGAAGAGTAAATGGGAAGTCACGTTGCAGCAACTCTTCAAAGAGTGGATCTGTTATTCCTTGAGCCCTCAATCCTCTTGTATATATTCGGTCCGCCAGAATGTAAATCTGAATACAAAGGGTGTTACAGAGTTAACAATATACAAAAGAACAGCAAGAAAATGGAAACTTATCTACTTCAATCCAAAGCGTGAGGCTCAGATTGCGTATGTAGGTTCCCCAGTAGAGTCGCCAAAAAAACTGTTGGGTGAAAATTATGTAATCAACTTTCGACAGATTACACAACTTGGACTTCAGCCACAGCTATGTGAGATGTGAATCTCTCCTCTCGGAAAGGGGAGGCGCCCTTCTTACTGCTAAGAGAAACAATAGTAAATCACAAAAGTAATTACACAATGTACACGAAAGTCACGAAGTGGGGGGGTGTGTTACATTCATCCTTCTCTCTTTTTTCAGAGAAGATGTTTACAATGTTTCACGTGTTGGAAGTTCTGAATTCTTGATAACTAAAAACTAACAACCAGCAGTAATGCCAATATCTCTATCTCGTCAAAGCGAAGCGTAGAGATACCAGAAGTAATTAACAACAAACAAAAGAAAATAAAATGGGAAAGCTCACGAAGGCACAAAGTCGTTCCGTAGCTTTATCAATGTCGGATCTGCATAAACGTACCGTTTGCTCGTTAGAAGCACAAAGTCTTCTTAGACGCAACAATTCTTCGAACAACATGAACGATTACAAGCACAAAGTCTTGTAGATCTTTGAACAAAGTATCAGAGAATGAATAATTATAAGCGCAAAGTCTTATAGATTATCCAATGAGAACATGCAAGAGTATAAATGATTATAAGCGCAAAGTCTTATAGATCACTCAACCAATGATAAACAAAATAACAAATGCAATCTAAATAATAGATGTAACACAAAGTTTACATCAACCACTTAGAGTCTTTCAGATTCCTCGAACTAATCACTACCAAATCAAATCAACTTACAAAAGTATCGAATCCAACACAAAGTTTGGCTTGCAATCCTTTTCTTTATTGATTGAATCTCATTCACAAAATATGAACGCAAAGTTTCACAAGTTTGCTTACAAAAGGGCAGCACTTCGTTGCAAAAGACTAAAAGATATGTTACAATGAAAATCCCTCCCAATATAAAGAAAGAGGGATGAGCAAAATAAGGAAAGAGATTGAGAAAATCAGGGAAAGTTAGGTGAGCGATTTTAGGAAATCTCACCTAACTTTGACCAAAGTCAAAGTGTAATTTGTTTTCAAAATATTACATCTTTGGACTTGGTGTAATTACAATTTACAAAATGGCATTCGAAAATGTCGAGAAATATTTACAAGATGCATAATGGGATGCACCGGAAATGTCTAACACTGGAGAATAGGAGGCCGCTTCATGTCTCTTTGCATTGGGCGCGGAAGTCTTCAAATTTCCTCCTAGTCTCCTACACGAACTTCTCATCTGGACCAACGGTGTAATCCACAATGGTTGTGGATTCACCGTGATCGATCTCATGGCAGATGAGTGAACCTTTTTTCACCTATCAAGATGTGTCTTGAGGTTGTCCAATGTGAGCCTTGTATCACAAATGATGTTCAGCGAAGCTTCTGAGAAGTCTGAGCTATCAATCAAATTCATGATGGCTTCTTTGAAGATCGGGGATACTGCAGGCGGTGAATACGATTGTCCTCAAGAAGTTGACGAACGCTCTCTCGATACTTTTTGTCAAGAATGTTAGGTAAGTGACATCTTCCTATTACTTGGTGAAAGGTCTTCTTCAATGAGAGGTGAACCACGCGGATCTGTGTTTGGTGATTCTTTACCTCTACAAACTTTCTTTGGGTTTATTTTAACCTCACCAATTCTTTGAGCTTTACTGTTTCATTTCGACCATGACAGCAGGCGGCCTCCATGTCTAGCGCTCACAGGAAATGCGCCCTTTTCTTTATTCGCTCTGTGAGGTGAGCTTGGCCAACATCGTGGTTTTCATCGCAGCCAAAATTATCTGAGATCCGTGTTCAATGATCTTTTCAACAAAGTCATACAACACTCTACCTTTGGAGGCGAATTTCTCAGCTTTCGTGACAGCTGGGTCTTCAATACTTACCACTGTCAGCGGTTGTGCATTGCTTGGAGAACCGGCAAGTCTCTTTACAACAGTGGCATAATGCTCTGCCCTCTGTTTGTACATGTTACGAGATTGCTCAACTTTGTCCAGCCTTCCTGCCAAGATATCCAAAGTGACTTGCGCATCGGCTTTTGCACTTTCGTTGGTAACCTTGCCAAGCTGGACCTTTGTTACTGTGTGTAGTCCTCCATATTGACATCACCTTCTTGATTCGGCGGTATGCCAATTTCAGCATACTTGTGGCCAGATTTATCAACATTCAGCCTCGAGTATACTTTTGCCTTCTTCTTCCCTTTAGCCTTTGGAAGAACTATCTCTTCAAGGTCGAGTTCCTCTGGAGAAATCATTTGCTTTTTACGCTTCGACACTTGAGATATTAGCCGAGGAAGAAAAGAAGTGTGAACTTCTGGATTTACTGTCAAGTCGGTCGCCATTGCCACCTCTGAAGTTATTGTCACATCTGAACTCACCAATGGTATCGTGACAATTGGAGAAGTGTTTGTCATCATCGCTCCTGTAGTTGACACATTGAGCTGATCACGTATTGACTCATTCATGAAACGATTGAATTCGTTCTCAGAAGTGATATCATACGTAGGCGAAGACAAGCTAGGAATGGACGATGGTGGGCTTGACAGTATATCAACCGTATGAATGCTTGTGACTGATGGAGTATCAAGCTGGGTTGATGCTGCAGGGATAGGGGATATCTCGGCTGCAGGAATGCTCGTGGTAGGAATAGGTGACGAGGGAGCAGGAGGTGAAGGAATTCTTGACTCAAAAGGGGTATGAGGAACGTTTGAAGTCACGGACGATGATGTTCTGTGAATTTCCTCAACTACGTTCTCGGGAGGAGAAGTAGTTATTTCTTCATCATGCTCGGGTTCCTGTTGATCACCCTCTTGCCTCTCCGATTCTGGTTCACCTTCGAAGTCACCTTCAGATCCTTCTTCGAATCTTCAATGCACTCTTGCCCGCTTCTAAAACCCTCGGCATCTAGAGTCCGTCACGAATTTCATCTTCAGCGGATTGGTCGCTTGAAGTATCTTCATCGGAATCTATCTCCTCTGAGATGGGCTTTTTACCCTTAGAGCGAGATGGGTGAGATTCCGTCATTTCTGTCTCTTGGACAGCCTGGGTATCTTTCTTACCAACAGTGAACTTGATCCTAGGGCCTCTCCGCGAAGAAGTGGGGACGGCCGCTGACTTGTTTTTGTCGCGAAGTTCTTGCTGTTGGCGTGCTTCTGCCTCAGACTCTTCTCCTTCTGAGTCTGTCCTGAAACTTTTCATTGCATAACCATGTTTGTGTAACCATTCTTCTGTATTGGCTAGGATTGGTCTCAGCCTTTCTCTCATGCTGGTGACCTCTTTCCTAGACCATCAGACAGGTGTGTAACTACTTCTTTAGGCAACTTTGTTCATCATAGATTGCTCATGATATCACCGGATCCCTCAAAATCCTCCTCCTCGTAGGCCGGGGCTGATACCAAGATCTCCATTTGTTGAACTCACAATCTGCAATATTAGTCCATCTTTCAATGGCTCTTTCTATCTCCTCGCGAATCTGCCCGTGATGTCTTCAAACGGCACCGCAGTTGGTGACCCTTTGCAACTTCTTTCCATATCTTGTGAGTCAAATCAAACTATAATTCTCAGGGTTTTGATGGTCAAGGATCCGTGATCTCAAGATAGATGACTTAGCCTTTTGTGTACCCGATAGTATATCTCGCCGATATCGGGGAAATTTGAATCCACGCTTTTGTGGTTAGTCTTCGCTCTTTCTCGCCAGACCGACATCACTGGTCAGATGTATTTATATGAGAACCTAATTTATCCGGTTGATAACGTGGTAGCATGTAGGGACAACCGGTGTAACAACCTACTCTCAAGTAAGTAAACGCTGGGAATTGAAGAAAAATACATCCAACTTTACTTACCACCTTATAAGCCTCATCAGACACTCTTCTTCTTTCCAAGGATGGATCAAAGTTGAAGAGTAAGGGCGCAAAGAAAGCATCAGTGACCCGTCTGAAATGATGAAAGCTTTCCTTTAGCTCCAACTGCTAGAAATATCTGTACACAGGCACCATCATTCGATTCCCCTTTGTAGATAGACTCGGAATTGGGTTCTTCTTCATCTACAACACAGAGACCGTGGCAGAAGTCATGTAGAACTTCAATGTAGAAGAGCATTGATCAACTGCTCGCATCTCATCACCGATTTGTTTACCCCACTAATATGCACCTTCGCTCTTATGATCCCGCCATGTTCATACATCCAATCGTGAAAGGTGGATGATTCCGGCAAACCTTTCACTCTGCTTAGAAACGTGATCATATCCTTGACGTCATTTTTGAAGTCACTTCTCAGGAGTCCTTTCGGCCATCTGGAAACAGACGATCTAGGCTTTTTAAGCCATTGAGTATTTATCAATTGTTTGGCTTTATTAGGATCAGCATCAAAAATCTCCTGTGCTTTTGATATAGAAATGTCAATATATTTGTCCATGTGAGGAACCTTGAAGACGATGTCAAAGAAATCGGGGTCGAGTCTTAAAATCTCATGCCCGGAAGAGTCGATCACACTTCTGCTTTCTCGGATGTAATGAGACGCAACTTGAAGAACAAACTCAGTATTGTGCGCAGCTGTGGGGAACATTGCCACCAAGTGGAGATTACTGTGTACTATTGCCCTCATTGAATCAGGAAGAGGCTTCGTCTCTGTCAACTTTGCAAAGTCAACTAAATCTTGATGGCCAACTTCTGTATCCTTTATTTCTTCAACTTTCGAAAGTACCATAGTTGGCGGATAGACGCCTTGATATTTGTACTTCATCTTGCTTTTTGCTTTCGAAGAAGAAGGAGGTTTCATTGCAGTCATCAAAAGAAACTGGAACACTGAGCACTCTTAACTGGACGATCTCTGAGAGTAGACTGCAATCCGTCTAGCCAGAACAAACACCAATTTGTTAGGAAACATGGGAAAGCGTGAAACGAGCACGAGGGTGGAAAAGCATAGAGATGATGGCGAGGCACGCAAAACGATGCACGAATGCGGAAAAATGGAGCTCAAGGATGCACTGGTCAAAAATGGGGTGCATTTGGAAAGGTCTGGAAAAAGCCAGAAAAAAGTGTAAGGGCGCTAAAATTCAGCGCCCTTACATTCTGAGAAATTGCTTTTGGTGTAAGGGCGCTAAATTTTAGCGCCCTTACATTTTTAGTGTTAGGCAATTTTATGACATTCTTTTGATGTCATGGCGCTAGAATTCAGTGCTTTAGCTTTTTGGTGAAAGATGATTTTGATGCAAGGGCGCTAAATTTTAGCGCCCTTACATCTTACAGTGTTAGGTAATTTCTCATTTTCTCAAAAATGTTCTAGCGCTAAAATTCAGCGCCTCTGCTTTTTCTTGAAACTTTTGAGATGTAGATGCAAGAGGGAATGGCGATAGCGCTCAGGCTTGGAGATGGAAATTTGTTTGAATCATGAGAGCTTGAGTTTGCTTTCATTCTATTACATACGCCTCCCAAGATTAAGGAAATTCTTTTTCACAATAACAGATCTCTTCAACGTTCACCAAAACGCATAGAGAGAGACAACATGGATACATTGGATAGATACAAGTTCCACCGAACATCGACCATAGAGGAGAATAAGAGAAGAACGCGTAGGTGGCGAGAGAAGAATGCGTAGGGTAACAAAGGCTCGCCACGATGAAGACAAACGATGGACATAAAATGCGAATGAAGAACACTTTGAAAGGCGAGAACAAAAATGCGAGTGTATAGGGTAAGAGCATGGAAATGAAAAGAAGAAACGGTTGGACTACAAAAGAACACGCATGTGGGGAGAACGCGAATTCAAAACCATGAATGAAGGTTCCATTGCATAAACGTGTAGGAAAACGCGAATGAAGGAAGACGCGAATAGAAAAAACGAATGAAATAAAAACGTGAATGAAGAAATCAAAACGTGAAAGTACAAAGATCATATACAAATGACAATACAAAGCCGAAATGAAAGTCTTACCAGGGCAAAACGCGAAGCTTGTTGAAGAGAGAAATGGCGAATCTCCAAAAAACGTGATTTTGCAGATGAAAGGCAAACGCACAGCAAGAGGAGATGCAAAAGAAATAAAACATAAACAACAAAAGTGGCGAATTCATTCACTTAACTTTGCAAATGAAAATTAAAAACCTAACTCAAGTCGTGCAATAAATTTAGGCACGAAAAGTGGCACGATTTACGAAAAACGCGAAATTGTGAAGAAACGTGCCAGAGGAATGAAAAAAGTTTAAGTGTTGAGAAAAAATGTAATGGCGCTAAAATTTAGCGCTCTTGCATTTTTTAGAATTTTCACTTCATGCAGGGGCGCTAAATTTTAGCGCCCTTACATTTCCAGACTTAGCCAAATTTTGGATTTTCCCTGCACGGGCTTACACTTTTATGCTGTCGATCTCCGTAATTCGCAGCATTAATGCTGAAAGTCGCTAAAAGATCTCGCTTCAAGGTCTTTTGCAGGGAGAATACAGTGGGAATGCCTCGGTCTGACTATTCAGACGGAACGACTTCAGGTGACTCAAAATCACCCCATAGCTGCATTCTGAACTCTAATCCTAGAAACTAGACAGCCAGAGGGGGTTATCCGTGGAACGAGCGCCTAGATTCACATGAGCACATGAAGCCAGAGGAAACTCAAGCATAATGACAACTGATGAATACTGCATTTGAAAATCATCATCATAAATTTCATATCTAGGCAACTACAATTTCCTCTTCCCCAACCTAGTGAAAAATTGGGAGGTAGAGGGTATGGTCCTTGCACTCGATTCTGGTTCCTTACTTGGCGTAGAAGATTGTGGCAGTGGCTCCACCATGCTGGTAGGTGGTAATGGCTCCTCCTCCACCACATCAATGCCATCCAATCCAATCTCCCCTGCTTCTGCTGCAGGCAAATCCTCCATAGCTTGCCTCTCGAAATCAGCAATCTCATCCTTTGTAAACAAGGAGGCCTCATCATCCTGCACGGTCCAATCACTGTATGGATCAATGTCATCCAAATCAATGAGCTCATCTGTCAATTCTTGCACCTTTTTTGTGCGAAGCCGAAGGTTATACTGCACAAAAACAAGATCATTGAGGCGTTGTTGAGTCAACTTATTACGCTTCGTCGTGTGAATGGCATCAAACAAACTCCAGTTTCTTTCACAGCCAGAAGCACTACAAGGTTGAGACAAAATTTGGAGGGCTACCCTTCGCAAATTTGGGGTTTTTCCACCCCAATCTTCCCACCAAGAACCTGCAAATAAGATATTCAAGGTTTTGTAAATATTAATAAACAATATTGTAAATTGTAATAACTAATAAGTAATAATAATTGTAATTCATAACTTGCAAGATAAAGGCTTCACTTTTTCTTACATGGTGTTTGGATCTCTCTTCCTCGTTCACATAATGTGGAAGAAAACAAAGGCCCCCTAGCTGCCTTATATTGTTGCAACTCTATAAGGATGAGGTCTTTCACTTTAGACTGAAGTGTCATCTTGTCAATACATGTGAATAGGCCCTCCATAACCTCTCCATTAGGATCCATGAAGCCATCAGAGAAGTAGAATTTGGGGTTGAGAAAGTACCCCGTTGCATGAATGGGTTGGTGGAGTTGATTGTTCCACCTTCGATCAATGATATCCCAAATAGGGTTAAATCTATTTGCATCCCCCATGTAATAGTGTTGGATGGCCTCTTTGGCCCTATCCATTGCCTCATAAAGATATCCCATCACATTTTTCTCTCCATCCACCAAGCGCAAGACCCTCACCAATGGCTCAGTCACCTATAAATTACAAAGTAGAACCAAATTTAAATTACACCTTACAATGAAACAAAATACTTATAGAATTTTAAATTAAGAAAAAAGGATTCAATCTGAAAATTCATTAGAGTTGAATTACCTTGACAATCTCTAATGCTCTAGTTGCAAATTGACTATCAAAGATTATTGCTTGAATCTTTTCTCCATCAGCCTTCTTTGAGTAAGTTGAGTCTACCCATGGTTGACTCACAAACATCTGCTTCAAGGAAGTCAATAAACTAGTGATACTTTGCAATGTAAGAAAATTAGTTGCAAACCTTGTAGCACTCGATCGCACAAGCTCTTTCCCTTTGGTGTGATCTCTCATCAATTAAAGAACCCATGGGTGATTATATATATATTTTGTTATGTCTCTTGCTTGTTCTACAATTGGTTTCACCCAATCAATTTTTCCTATGTCCTCCAAAAGAAGGTCAAGGCAATGAGCTGCACAAGGGGTCCAAAAAAGTGTTGGATGCCTTGCTTGAAGCAATCTACCAGCTGCCACATATGCCAATACATTGTCAGTAACAACTTGGACAACATTTTCTATGCCCACCTCTAAAACGACCTGCTCCAACATCAAACTCAAATTTTATGCATTCTTTATTATGTTGGAAGCATCAATTGACTTTAGAAAAACCAACACACCATTTGAAGCCACTATAAAATTGATAAGAGTGCGGTTTCTTCCATCTATCCAGCCATCTGAAAGAATTGAGCATCCACACTTTTGCCATTGCTTCTTTTGAGCTTCCACAATTCCTTTTGCATCTACAATAGCATCTTCAAGTAACCTGCCACTTATATCTCTTGGACTAGGAGCCTTGTACCCTTTCCCCGCAACTGTCAATGCTGTCACCAAACACTCCCAATATGGACTCCTTTCCACGTTGAAGGGAAGGTTGTTATAAAACCAAAAATTAGCACAAGCCTTGTTTGCTTCTTTGTGCACCTCCTTATTCCACCCAGTACCTTCCAATGAAGGTTGTGATCCTTGAACATTTCTAGGGACAAAAAATTGGAATTTGCTCAAAGTGGATGGGGTACGTAGACGTAGACCATGACTAGAGCCCACAATGCCTTGCATGTTCACCTCAGAATCTTCAGTCAAATTAGGAGCAATGGCTGCTTGTATGGCTGCTTGTGTCTTTTCCCTCTCCAATTTTTTTTCATCAAGTGCTGCAAGAAGAGCTTCCATCTCTCGTCTCACCTCTACAGGGGCTGTTGGACATGCCTTTGCATCACGACAAGGAATACCAGCAAGATGGTATTTGAGCCGATTGATGCCTCCACTAATCTTCTTCTTGCACCAAGTACAAATAACACTCCCTGGTATTGGCCCATAATAGCCATGTTTCCAAGTGGGATCATGGCTACCAGGGGGTCTCCTTTCAATGTCCTGGCTTGAGGCAGCTGTGTTCGAACCAGAAGCAGAGGCGGATGCCATTGCGATTAAATATTAACCTACAATATCAGAAGTTGAATAATGAATATATTAGAAGATGTAACAAATCCAATACAAAGTGAAAGGAACATCAACAATCAACTAATTGTTTAACTTTAACGTTATAATTTCAATCATTATCAAACAATAAAGTTGTAAACTATCAAAGTGAAAGACTGTAAGACATTTCATTTAGTATGCTGTCTTTCTAATTTCAGTTTTTTCATTCTTATATTTTTAGTTTTTGTTGGATGCACATTGATTTAATTTACTTGTATGCAAATTGGCATTGCAATCCTAACTCCTAATCCTGTTGGTTGTTGCAAATTTGTAGGTGGGACCATGGGAGCAGCAAGTTATCTGTTGTTTCTTGTTTCAGCTTTCACTTATCAGTGTATTGTGATATCATATTAGCATCAATCATTTTAGAAGCTGAAATTTGACCATGTTTTCAATTTACTCATTAAAGATTAAATCATATATGACACTGTATGAGTTTGAGCATGTTTTTTGTTCAACGCTAAGTGTTTTTTACATCAGATTTATTATTATTTTAATTTTTAAATGTAAAATTTCATATATTATTTTATTATAATAAATTAATAATATCATGGCGAAATTGCAAATAATAATATCATTTTTCTACATCTTATTTAATATTTATTATTATTTTAATACTAAAATTCTATTTATTATTTTATTATAATATAT
>VDFB02268913.1:0-12216 GCA_007258455.2 Sequoia sempervirens | reverse complement strand
TTTCTAAATAATAGAGTAGAAATAAAATTGTTAAGGAATGAAAAATAATTATAATTTTTTAAGTTTTAAATTAATTTATTTAAAATCAGAAAAAGAAAATAAAATAAAAAAGGAATATCCTAAATTCACTATTACACATAAAAATTTGTTTCTTAATTACCTTATTTAAGACATAAAGAATATTCAATATTATTAGTTTAAGCTTTTACTAAAGGTTTTATTGTACAAAAATATTAAAATAAGATAGGATTTTCATAATAAATGCAAATATAAAATCAATTTAAAATTATAAAATTAAATACAAAGAAACTATAATTAGTTTATTATTACACATGAAAAAAAGTTTTAAAATTAATATTAGGGTTAGAGTTAGAAAAAGGGTTAGGGTTGGAGATTAATTAGTCTTAGGGTTTGATTACAGTTAAGATTCGACTATGGTTAGGATTAGGATTCAATTGATGTTCAATTAGGGTTAGGGTTCAATTAGGATTTCCATTGGGGTTGGGGTTCAATTAAGATTAGGATTCAATTAGTGTTAGGGTTCAAAAGGGTTCAATTAGGGTTAAGGTTAGAATTATAGGATAAAGCTTTGGATAAAGGTTAGGATTAGGGTTGGGGGATTAGGACTCAACTAGGGTGAGGGTTAGAATTCAATTAGGGTTAAGGCTACGATTAATTTCAAACTAGGGTAAGGGTTAAATTAGCGCTAGGTTTTAATAAGGTTTAGGATTCAATTAGTATTACAATTAGAATTAGGGTCACCATTAGAATTAGGGTTAGTATTAAAATTATAATTATGAATAGAGTTTGAATTATAGCTAGGGTTAGAATTAGAATTAGGGTTATAATTAGGGTTAGGGTTATAATTAAGATAAGCTTTTGGGTTAGAATTCAATTAGGGTTAGGTTTAAGTTTAGGATTAAAATTTAATTAGGGTTAGGGTTCAATTGGAGTTAGGATTCAATTAGATCTCTAAGATAAATCTTGGAGTCAACACTAGGGTGAAGGTTGGGGTTAGGGTTAGGGTTTCAAAAATGAATCTTGGGGTCAACATTAGGGTTAGAATTAGGATTAGGGTTTGAGTTATGGTTTGGGTTTAATTAGGGCTATAGTTCAATTATGGTCAGGGTTAGGATAGGGTTCAATTAGGATTGTGGTTAGCGTTAGCGTTATAGGATAAAACATGGGGTAAAGTTTAGGGTTGGGGTTGGGGTTAGGGTTAGAATTCACAAGCAGGGCTTTAGGTTACACTTAATTAGGGTTCAAGAAAAATTAGGCCAGGCTAGGGCTAATGTTAGGTTAGGTACAGTTCAAACTGGGACTTAGGGGGTTGGATTTTGGATTATGGTTCAAATAGGGTTGGGTGGTTAGGATTGGTGGTTCAATTAGGGTCTTTGGATTACAGCCACAGCTAGCATTAGGTTGAATGGAGATTAATTTGCATCAGGTTTAGGGAATCATTATGACAAGATTGGGAATTATGGCTAGGGCATGATCCAACTGATGTCAGTACCAGGGTTAGGGTTTCATGACAAAGTTTGGGGACTGCAAGGGCCAGTTAGAATACAACCAGGATTAGAGTTAGGCTTTGCAACTCATGGTAAGGGCTAATATCTCAGCTAGGGAATGAATTAGCATTAAGATTCGGGTTTATATTCAATTAGGATTAGGGTTAAGCTAGGGTTAAGATTAGGTTAGGGTTATAGGATAAAGCTTTGGGAAAAGGTTAGGATTAAGGTTGGGGTTAGGGTTAGGACTCAACTAAGGTTAGGGTTCAATTAATTTTAGGAACAATTAGGGATAGGGCTAGGATTAATTTTAGGCTAGGGTAAGGGTTCAAGTAGGGTTAGGTTTTAATAGGGGTTAGGGTTAGGGTTCAATTAGTATTACAATTAAAATTAGGGTTAGGGTTTAATTAGTGATATGATAATGGTTAAGGTTTAATTAGTGATATGATAACAGTTAGGGTTTAATTTAGGTTAGAGTTAGAGTGTAATTAGGATTACAATTTGGGTTCAATTATGGTTAAGGGTTCAAGTAGGATAAGGATTAGGGTTAGAGTGTAATTATGATTAGAGTTTGGGTTCAATTAGGGTTACAAAATAAATATTTTATGTTAGTTGTAGGGTTAGGGTTAAATTAGCATTAGGTTAGAATTAGGTTTAATGTTAGGATTACAAATAAGGTTCAATGGCGGGACTAACCCAACAAGGATTTTAAAGACCTCCTACACTTTGGGCTCAAAGACTCAGAGGGTGATCCTCAATGTGTTTACAAACTCGTATTCATTATCAAACAACATTAAAAAACATATAATCTCATTTAATAGCTCAACATAATAGGATAATATCAATAGAATTGGTTGTTCATCAGTAATATCAACTATTTGGAGCATGAGATAACTACAACACATTCCACAATGTAAAATAGTCATTGATTTGCAATTTGTAGCAAGCGCTAGGTAAAGACAAACAAAATATTGAACCATACAAATTAGTATAACTTACATCAGTGCCATATATCCATTGAGGGAGTCAAATTCATAAACATCTAAGGTTTTATGATAGATTTAACACATAACATATAAGATCCTTGAGATCATTGCTTTACAATTTCATCAACATGTATTCTAACCCAATACTACTTATCAAATCCTTATACAAAACATATCCACTCATCCCATTCAAGCATTTTAATTAATTCCTTGAATTAAAGCCAAAATAGAAATCATACAATAATTCACAAATGTAAAGGAGATGAAAGAGACAATGCTTGATTAACTTATTCAAAAATTCTATATGGATGTACAATGGAGAGACATAAGTTTGAATTAATCATTTCCAATTAAATACCAAAGATTATCATAAAACATCAAATCCCCGGAATTCAAAACCTACTGTAGAATGACTCAAAACCTAAATTATACTTTCCTTAAGCCATCAAACTTTTACAATTTTCTCTAACTCTACCTAGACTCGACCAAAGAATATCTAACTTGCTAACCCGTACTTTTGGCCTTGAAATCCTTCTTATAGAAACGAAGGAGCAAACAAGCATCGGGCCAGAAAGCACACGCGTCACCAACCAATTAGATCACTTTGTGACATTCCAAAATTTGTTACAACAGCAATTTCCTAGAGAATCCTCTTGTTCATCATACCCACTAAGAATGATTGATGCAGCAACAAAGCTTCAAGAATTCCACGCCAAGACTGCCACCAAAAACAAAACTGTAATCTGTTGTAATGGCAACAGCTAACTTGTCAACCATTAACAGCTTACTCCTTTTTACTCCTCCTCGATTAAATATATGTTTACCCATTTCTGGTATTCCTCGTCAGTTGGCCAATTAAAATTGATTACCTCATTTACCTTGTCACTATAAGGTGTATACTTAACTGCCACCTGATTCGCTTCTCTTTCAAAAGATTCAAAGAATGAACTAGTGCTAATAATTTTATCCATACATCTCACCAATAAATCATAATCTGAGTCATCACAAATTAATCTAATTTGACAATTGATGACTTCATTTGCCCGATCCTGCCATTGTTGGAGTGACCTGATATTTCCCTACTCATCAATTATGTCAGGTAGCAATGTGTCGCTCCAATCATCAAAGTTCTTCACCAATTCTCTAATCTTCCTACTCAAGTCATCTGGTAAGGTCTGAAAACCTTGTAATGACTTAACTAATACCTGAGTAGGCCTTAATGATTTGGGCCTATTATTTACATCAAACCTTGAAGCTTTATACATGATGTCAAGATCATTGGCCCTAGGGATCCATATTTCAATTAATGGTACTACAACCTCTTGATCCCTATCAATATTCTTTATTGCACTTAATAATAAAGAATATAAAGAATGCACAGATGACAATATGTCATCAACTTTCTCATTTAAATGTCTCAATACAACATTTACAACCTCCCTTTGCTTTAAGAATATTCCCTCCTCACTCACCTTCAAGGATGCTTGTAACTCTGAAATCTTATGCATTAGTTGCTTCTTTGAAGGATCAACAGAGTATTCCATTTCTCCATCAATTAGCTCTAAAGTAGGGCTAAGGGAAGGAGTTTGACTGGGAGACCTTGGTGTAGACACAATAGGAGAAGTAGGAGGCACTAACCTTGATGTGGAAGGCAATGTTCTGATCCCTGGAGCACTTGATGTCTCCCCAATCTGCTTGTTCTTTAACCTGTCCACCTCAATCTACAGCTCAACATTCCTTTGCTGCATCTTGCTATATTCCCCAATTATGGCATTGTACTTCTCCATTAGGCTTTTCTTTTCAACCTCCTCTCTTTTAGCAGTCTTTTGGGCCAATTTGGACACATTTACAGTCAAATTAGTAGCCTCTGTGGTTGAGGTCTCTGAAGCTCTCTTTATTATCAACCCTCATCTTAGATTTGGGTTAATATTAGTAACATTCGGCTTTCTCCCTTGAGGGGCCAAAGCCCAAATTGCTAAAGTTTCATACTCTTCACTGAAGGTAGAATCTTGCAATGCTACCTTGACCTATTCTTCAGAGTCTTGTAAGGGGTGCTTGGACTTCAAAATAGCATTGAAAGCTATAGCATCTGCAATGTCCCATTCAGGTAAAATCAAGACACTAGCTTGATTTACTAATTTTCTCCCCTCCTTAGGAGTGATGTTCTTGAACTCTTCCATTAGTTCAACTTTCACTTCATCATCATTCTCCTGGTCTGACCTATTAGGGCTCAATTCTCTTCTCCTCTTGCATTTATCTTGATATTCTTCCAATTTCATTCTCCATACTAGTTGCAAGAAGACAAAAGTTTTTACAAATGCATTGTCATCTAGAAACTCTTTACATGCCTCCATTCTTGCATCTTGTACACATTTTCCTTTCATAGCTAGATCAAAGAGAACCAATTAAGCTGACCTAGGAGGGGAAGGCATACCCATTTGCATGTCCTGGTCAGTGACAACAATCTCATCCACCAAATCCCCTTGTGATTGTTCAATTATTTGCCTTTTAGGGCTTGGATTTGATGGTGGTGGTGAGGGACTATTTTAAGGTGATGCATCCAAGTCAATAATCTTGATTTCTCTAGGAATTTTAAACTTTGGACCTTTTTGTGTAGGAAATTTCATTATTTTCTTTCCCTTTCTATCCTCTTCTTCTTCATCACTACGATCATTTTTCTTCCTTTTTTAAATAGGCCATCTTTCTATAGGTTGGTAAGATGGCCTCATTTCAATTGGCCTGGCATCTTGCTCCTATATGCCCAAATCTGACTCCAAGTTTATCTTTTTGGTCATCAAAGTTCCCATGATTTATTTGAAGTTGCCCATCAAGAAGTCAATTTTCTTATGATATGGACTAAACTCCATCCATGGATCATACTTTGAATCCATTTTTCGCGCAATAGCCAATAGCTTTTCATAAGCTACCCACTTCTCCTTGTTCAACTCCTGCCTATTTAGGTCAAATTCATTTCTAATCAAGTCTTCAGGGAAGTTGAACTCATGCACAAACTTACCACCTTTTATCCTTTTTCTAAAAAGAGAAAAGAAGCCCTCAGGATCATGCTATCACTTGGGCCACACCTCAAATGGTATTTCTCAAAAAATTTCCCAAAATGTATCCAGCCTCCCTTTGAAAAAACAAAATATGACACCACAGTGTAATCTGGGAAGAATGTTCCTTTACCTTTCCCAGTAAGGTTGTCCTCATGGATACAACCAATCTGCCACATGACTTTTGCAAACCCCACTCTTGGTGGCACATTATACAACAATATATGAGGGGTCCCCTGAAAACCATACACCCTCAAGACAGTGCTGACTGGGTATGGAATGATATCACCCCAGTTATGGAAAACCTTCAATTCTGGCTTCCTCCCCTTTGGTTCGAGGAAATCATGCAACTCCTCAAGATTCCTGGGTACATTTACCATCAGTCTGGCTCTTAATCTAGAAGCAAAAAAATTGTCAAAATGCACATAACTGGTGTTTTCCCTATTACATGATAAATCTGCAGTCCATACCTACACTGACAATCTTTCTCCATCAACCCACTGCCTTAAATCCATCTTCTCAGAGAAGAATTCAGCATTCTTATACAAGAACATATACATTAACATGGAATACAAGAAGAATGGAGTGCCTGTATCATTTTTATACAACTTTGACAACCCTTCATGTATCTTTTCGGCCAATAAAGAAGCAAAATCATAAATTACTAAGAAATTAGGGTGTTGTATTTGCACCCCCATAAACATGTAAGCAATAGGCATCACCGTGTTGGGGTGAAAACCCAAAATTTGGCACAATGAGTAAAAGGTAGCCAAGAAATGCTTTGCAAAGCAATTCAGTCTGAAAGGTTCTTGGTCATTAGGGCTAATATGGAATTTTGAACCTCCTGCCCTAGCCAAATAAGGTGGGAGCAACTTAGCTCTGAAAAGTGATTTCGACCTCCCATATTCCTGATTCATCTCTTCAAGATCAATAGGAACCAAGAATGTACTAGGCTCACTTAGATCAAAAACCTATCATAATTCCTCTCTATTGATGCTTAACAAAACCTTTCCATCATTATCTTGAATCACTAGTGTGATAGGGTCATATCGTGCAGCCACTTCCCTAAGCAAGTCTATATCAAGGAACACATTTGGTACCACTAACTTCCCCATATCATACATCCAACCATTAGAAAAGGGGTGGGGAAAATTCCTCTGTCCAAACCATAATATGAACATCTCTAGACCAGTAAGAGGAACCCTAGCATCAGCTATGTTAGAACAATTATATACTAATCCCTCCCCTAGAGTTTTTCCTCGCATCAAAACCAACCCCTTCTTCCTATCATTTGTCGACAAGGGAAATTGATCCAGGAAATCATCATATAAGTTTATACTTAAATAATCAATCTGGCCAGAGTGTTGCTTTGTTGGTGCCATCCTGAGTAAACTAGGGCTTCCTTGCTATTTCAAACTTTAAACAAACTAGGGCTTAACAAAATATGAAATTACAGAACAAAACCTTGCAATTTCCCACAATTCAATTAACTTATAGCCCTAAAACAACTATCGAAAAGCCCTATGACAAGCACACAACAATTTTCCCCCAAATTCAAATTCAGAATAACCAAGAGATATAGAAATGAACTCACGACTTTGCGCTTGTAGAAAATCAAATTCTTGTTGTAACAATTTGTAACTTCATCCTTGGCTCCGCAACTACTTCACAAAGATGTTTTGAATGCTTTATGATACCAAAAGTAGAATAAAAATTTCTTTATTTTGATCAAACCCTGGCAGTAGATGTCATGTCCACCATTAAAGCTTACTCGCGCGCTACACAAATGACTCCAATCACATTCGATGCAGATTCAAATATTGGTCATTGATCTTTCACCTTGGTTAGATCATCAAACAACTGCCTTCAAATCAAATAGACATAATCTCCATCGTGGCAACAAGGGGCCCACCATACCATGCATTGCCAACAAAATCCACGTGGAGCTCGCTCGCGATATCGCAATTGATAAAAACCTCACAACTTCTAATCACGCGATGGCGGGCAACCGTGGATCTTCAACCATCAGCAATCTAGTTCATCCAACACAGTCACCAGCTTTTCCTTTAACCATCGAGCACCTTTCCTACCGAGATTATAACATTTGCATTGATTTGAAGCATGTGCATCTCATAAAAACTTTAGTAACCCGCTGCACAATGTATTAAAATCAAATAGATGCATCAAAGTATTTTATCATCCCTTCGGCATCACCAGATGAGACACGTGGTGCTTACCCTTGATATCGCGATCAACCAAGACAGTGTGGTGGGGTCATTGTGGGATGGTGGGGAACGACTGAGATCAAATGATGATTAATCAACGGTCATGCAAACTTGTCCCTCTACAAAATAAAATCATTTATTAAAGGAATAAGGGGACACCACTAGGCCAATGACAAATAATGACATAAGTTGTCACTTAAATGAGGGAGCATGAGACCATCCAAGACTTAGGAGAATAAAATTAAACGAAGGAAATAAAATGATAAAACTAAAGGGGGCCAGACCTAGACGAAGCGATGGGACTTCAGATGTTTTAAAAACCCTCCCAAAAAGTAACAGCCGAATAGATCCTTCCTAAGGCATAAGATAATACTAGGATTTTACATGAAGAAAAAGGTAAAACCCCAACCCTAGGCTTTTCCAAAACACCATAGATGACCAGAGACATAAGGCAGGATAAAACTTTTAAGTTCCATTAGGTAGATGGTTAAAAGGGTAGAGGGGAGAGAGATGTGAGTGAGAGAGAGAGAGAGAGACCTGACAGAGGGAGAAGGGGTAGGAGGGTGAGACTTGAAAGAGAGAGGGAGGGAGGGAGGGAGTGGGATATAGATAGAGGGTAGAGGGTTTAAGGTTAAGGGTGCATGGTCAGGAGGCAGAGGGAGAGAGATAGAGGAGGAGTGAGAGAGAGAGACCCGAGAGAGGGAGACCTGGGTAGGAGGGAGAGCTTTGAGAGAGAGAGGGAGGGAGTGGAAGAGAGACAGAGGATAGAGGGTTTAAGGGTTTGCTGACTTAGGGCTAAGGCAGAGGGCTAAGGGTAGAGTGGAGAGACATAGGAGTGAGAGAGAGAGAGAGAGACTTGAGAGAGGTAGAGGGGGTAGGAGGGAGAGACTTGAGAGAGAGAGAATTAGAAGGGGGAAGGGAGAGGGGAAGAGGAGAAGAGGGGAAGAAACAACCCATTAGGTCTACACATGGATAAAAAATTCATAAAATCAGATCTCCCATACATATTTTGTTGAAACCTAGACTTGAACCTCTCATTTCACATTCTTTTCTTCACAAAACTCTTCAGGACAACAGCTATACCTTCTTTATTTCTCATCCTATGCCATATTCATGCATCCTACAATTATAACAGTATCCATGGGACCTCTTACACAAGCTACAGTAATCACAAAAAGTGTAAGAGCCCCTTTATATCATGTTTGGACTACAAAACCCTCAAAAACAAGGTAACTGGGTTGTATGCAAAGAAATGAAGCTTTCTAACTCAAATCAACTCCTTAAGCCATCAAATCAGATTCAAATCAAAGCTAACACATATCTTCACAACTTGGAATTGATTTCACATCAAAATATGGCTGCATGTGACCGTACAGTGCTGCATAACAGGAAAAATATAGAAATTTTGAAGAAAAACACAGATTTTTGAATGTCAAGAGCTTGTATTTTAAATCCTCAACCATCAACAACCATTACAATGATCACTTTATGCCTTTTAAAGGACTTTACATGTCAACCACTAAACAATGACCTCTGCAACTGACTTTTTAATCTTTTATGATCACGTGAAACATAAAACACACTAATTTCAAGGTTGTTAACATCACTCTTGAAATGTTTTAATTTTTTGACCTTTAAAACATTAAAAAGTACATCATTAAATTAATTATGTAATGGCATAAAAATTAGAAACATCATGAATTAATTATGTAACCACATAAGTCAAATATAATTCTATCAAGAAATTAATATCAAATAGATAATATAATCGCATAACTCTCATACATTTCTTTGAATGCTTCGATCTTCTTCTTCATCCAACTTTGTCCTCAGATCATCCGACCTAGATTCGACATTGTAAGGATTGGTCATATCATCATCATCATCATTGATATCACTGATAATGTCATCATCCACACAGATATCATCTTCATGAACATTAACTCCTATATCATCATGATCTAGTTCCTCCTCTTCGACATCTTCGTCAGGGACATCATCAACTAACCGTTGATCTTGATCATCATCTACATCATCTTCTAGTTCTTCAGTATCTTCTTCTTCCACCACATTATACTTTACCGGCCTTCCTTTTGGATCATGTCTAACAATAAATGACCAATCTCGGGTTTACTTAGAACCTCTCCGAAAGTAAAATACCTACTCTCACATTATTGGAAGAAACATAATTTACCTATTTAGCTTCATTGGACGAATCTTTTACAACCATGGTAAATCCATTATCATGTTCAATAACAGCTTCTCTCGATCATTTTCATTCAATCGTGAGCCTATACAATAGGATGAAAACATAATTAATTTTGAAGGACTTAAAGTCACACTCAAGTATATCATCCAAAATCCCATAGTATCGATTTTCTGAGACTTCTAGATGTATGTCGCTTCTAGATGAAACATTAGTCACTTGAAAGACTATAGTTATACCAGAATCACAAGTTTTCTTCATGTCATCCAACATTTTGATTCAAAATTTATGTCCATTGCACCACATAGCCTTGTGGTGTTTCACCTACAATATGTGAAACATGTAAAAATTATTGCAATATTGTCAGTTGATAAACATATTTATTATTGGCCGAATGTATGCAAAGAAAACAATCTCAACATATATATACATCAAAATAATTGAAAATAATTAAATAATATGGGTGATTAATATATTTATACATACTTGTTTATCTCTTAAACTATATGCTAAATCAATTTCCTTTGGTGTAACATTGGAATCTCCATTACCATGAGCTTCTTTAACCAATGAAGCCACACCTTCCCATGTTAATGCACCCACTAGATTGTTGACATCGCCTAACCATACCATCCAATCAAGATTGTTTGTGACGCATAAAATGTAGTGCATCCCACTCCTCAACCAACCGTGATAAAAAAAATGAAATTCACAAACAATATACATAATTAGTTAAATACCATAGTATATGACTTTAATTTATAATTGATGTATATTGAAGATTAAAAATTAAATAAGTACAATATACATAAAACCATATGTAAAATGTATTCCAATTAATCTCCATGACCATCTTATAATTACCTCTCACTTTCCTCAATCTACCTTTCCCCATCAGGTACTCCCCTTCGAATTTGTTAATGGAGTTGGGATCCCAAATGCGATCTACATGGATCTTTTCTACAAACTTAGGAAGATATTCACTAATGTACACCATGGTCTGGTATACCATATATCCTTCCACCATAGAACCCTCAGGATGTGCTCTTTGTCTAACCAAAGCCTTCAAAAATTTCAAGTGCCTCTCAACCATCCACATTGACCTTGTGTGTAGCTGTGTCCACATATCCAATCTCCCCAACTCTTTTATGTATGAGGTAGTGTTCTTGTGCATTGAAAAATGTCAAAGGTAGACACTTTTGCATTTCACACATTAGACAAGGAATTTTTCTCTTCCAATAATTTATATCTTCTTTATGGATTTCTTTAGATGACAACTATCTACAAGTGATTCAAGGTGCAAATATATTAACAATATTTAACAAAAATATATAGTATATTAAGTAACATGTAAAAAAAATGACAATTATAAGATGTATACAATGAATTGAACAAATATTGCTACTTACCTCATGTATTTTCCAAGATCATATATAACTTGCTTGACATTGTTGTCGAAGTTTTCTGGGAGAGATAGAGGTAGAATGTACTGCAACAATTATAAAACGATCTTTTCATTATTTTTCCAAAAGTAGTAAACATAATACACTGAAAAGTGCATGCATTAGGTGTATATAATATACCAGAATAATTATATTAATGAAGGTATGCCAATCATTCATTTTCATCCCTGACCCAAATTCACCTTTCTTTGTTATTATATTGTTTATGTTCGTAGCAAATCCTGTGGGAAATCATTTTTTTTGTATGACTTCTTTTATAGCATTGCTTTGCTGCTCCATTAATAACCAAGGAAGGGCACTTATACTAATTTGGTCTCCATCACTATTTAATTGAATGAAAATTTTCATTGCATGATTGGCTTCCTGAATGTCACTACAAATTTTGGCAATTTGTTCTTTGTCATGCCTTCCATCCAATATTTTCTATAACATTTATGTTATATTCTTTTCGATATGCATTGTATCAAACAAATGCACAATTTGTAGCTGCTCATAGTAGGGCAACCTACTAAATTGTCTGAGATAACTTTTTAGTCTCTGTGGAAGCTGACCATTAATGCCTTGATGACCTTCATGAAGCATATAAGTTAAACAAATTAACAATGACAATCATTTTCAATTACAACATGAGTAAACACAACACAATATAAAAATATAAATTCAAAACATATCATATATGATAGATAAACAATTTGATCTGATGTATAACCTTGATGATTAATTCTATTATATTCCAACTTCCATAGGAAAGGTGTCATTCTTCATGGATTTGATG
>VDFB02268912.1:0-11364 GCA_007258455.2 Sequoia sempervirens | reverse complement strand
ATTTTCAATTTACTCACTTTACTTGACCTTGAATTGACCAGAAAAGTTCAAAACCCTAATTTCAGACTTGGCCAATTTTACGCTAAAGCTCAATGACGGACACAACCCCTCGAAAGACGGACACCAGAAAAGAGACAGAGCGAGAGAGGGAAGAAACCCAAGCCAAAAGACTGAACGGAAAGCAAAATAGGGGGTCCCCATCTTGAATGGGGCTGTATGTGTGAAAAGGTCACAACAGACCCCACCCCTCCATGGCCTGCACCCCATGCCTTGGGACTAGGGCGGAACCTTAAGTGGAATTTCCACCTCCATGGCCCATCCTTGCCTTGGGTTCCAGGGGCGGACTTGAGTGGGGTTTTTGGCACCACTTTTCTCAGGACCTTCCTCCCTAGTAGGCTTGCAAACACTCTGAAGACAATCTTCAAGCAATCGATTACATTTCCATTCATCTTTAATTCTTTTAAGTCAATGTAAAGATCATGGCCTAGAATACTTATAATCATTATAATCATGATAGCATCAAAGAGAGCATTGCATTAACAATCAGATTAGCAAAACTAGTATGTACATTTAATTGAAATTAATGGAGAAACAATATATATATTTCTATGGTCAGTCCTACCAATATTTCTTTCTACCCATATGAACATAGAAGTCAGTATTAATTCTCAGAAGTGCAGTAATCTTAATAACCAGATTATGAGGCTTGCATATTCCATTTCAGACTTGTAGGCATAAAGACATTCAAAGATTAAACCAGCATGGACACCATCTAATCCGTCCTTAAAGGTGGGCTATTGGTCATGTTAAATAGAATGCAGAACCTATAACTTATACATCGTCTGCTTAAGCATCTATCATTGAATGAGTTTTTTGTTCTGATATTTAGAGATTGCTAAATATTAAGGCTAAGTGAATTCACATCACCTGATTCAAGTTCCTTATTTTTGTCTCCTCTCAATTAATGTACTAATATTCGATATAGGCGGATATTGTATAAAATATATCTTACCCAGGAATGTTCCCCTTCTCCTTCCTCTCTGTATTGTCTTTTATATCTGCCTAAAGGAGTGGATGTGTTTTTTTGGAAGAGAAATGGCCACATAAAGGGACATATCCTTTAGTTAGTGCTTTTTATTATCATTGTTTGCCGGAAATATTAATTACTATCTCCTTAATGCATTTGCTGCTTGTAGTCGTTTATATTCATCACCAGAGATGTTGACCCTTTGGATATCATGTGAGGCGGAGGAGTTCTCATATCTATCTCCTCAAGTGAATTTTCTAAAAGGCAAATGAGAGTATGCTTACGGGATTATGTTAGTCGCCAGTCAAGTAAATGAGGGGGCAATATGACTACAATGCATAAGATGCCGTTCACAGGAATATCAAGAGTCTGCGTCCTAGAGAAGCATAAGTATCATTATACTCAACAAATACTATATACGCCTTACAACTGAAAAGTGATTCCATGTAACCAATGTTCATGATGAAAGAGTAAGACTAGAGCAATACTCGATATTGGACTCATGTCATTTATACCAGCATCTTGTATCCAAACACCTACTATTATTCCTATTCCGTAATTTGTGATTAGTTGTGTTACCATGGCGGCTCGATATTAGATTATCAGCTTATGAAGGGTGCCTGATAATGTGTTTAAATAGCCGTTGGTGTTCTTTATGCTAAGTTCATTGTTGATGATATTCTTGTGCATGGATTTAGATACCTAGTATTGGGAGTCAATAAGGATGTTTATTTTGAAGACCTATGTCGTATTATAGTGTTCTTATACAATAATAAGTTTATATGTGATATATTCTGGTGTAATGATGTTATCATATTTGAATTTTATTATTAGTTCCCGTCAATATCATTATCGCAATCATTTGGTATGCCTCTTATTTTAGTATTATATTCATAGGTTGATTTTATATTAATTTATATATTTTTAATATTTATTTTATTATTTAGATTGTTAATATTTATAATGTTATTTATAATATTTATAATTATAATGTTGTCTTTGACGATTACAATTATAATGATACTCAAATGGTTAATAGTTTTTAAGTATGCTCTTCGTTATTCAAACATCATGATTTTGGGGACATGACACCAACATAGAAGGAAATGAGTTTTTGCATTGGCGTGACCATGAAAAAGTTCCTCAATGTTGGTACCAACGTCGAAAATCTTCACCTCCTTTCCCAATAAGGTGCTATACACATTTTGAAAACCTAGGTCGTTGTACCCTTTTGGAGCCTCATTAATTTTTCTCACCATTTCTTGCCAATATGTTGAGCAAACAACATTGTAAGCCAATCTAGTTTCGTAGATACATTTCACAATGTGTTTATTAGCAATCTCATTGTGAAATGACATTTCCAACAGTTCCTTTGGTCTCTTATGTGTAACATCCACGGGTGGTTTTTCAAGTGTTGCCAAAAATAGGTGGCTCTCTACCACAAGTTTATGACTAGATAGGAAGGAGGGGGGTTCCTCAAGATGTTTTTTTTTGCCAAAGAATGATATGATCTGCTTTCTCTTGCTCACTAAAATATGCTATGACTTGCTTTGATGGAAATTGGGATAGATACACCATTCTTTCTTGAGTAAGTTTTGATGCCTTGACCGGGAATGCCACACAAATGGGCTTTCACTCAACTACATGAACTTGAATGCTCGATGCCATTTTTGTTGCAAATCCAAACATAACACCCACTATCTACAATTGGCTGTACCATTTCAACATACTTCCAAAGGGGAAAATTTGGATTTGTTTTGATGCGAAGGCAACCCATGGAGTTAGAACTGTCTCCCATTGTAATCCCTAGGGCAATAAGTTTGATAAAGAACACATTTGATACTAATGAAAACAAAAAAATATATAGAACCTAACTCGTTTAAAATTTTTAAGTATCTGCCATAGATTCATAGAAGAATGAAAACAAGACAAAAGAGCTCATTTGTAAAACAAAAAACAAAAGAATCCTACTCACTTAGAGTTGGTGTATATTTTATCATCCAATCGAACACACGTAATAAAATGTCCAGAGATACCATCCCTCTCTTGAAACCACTCAGATGCTAAGATTGCAAGAAGATCATATGGCAATTCCAAGGTTTCTTTTAGGCCGTCTTGACGGTGGATAAGTCTACAATGGGTTGCATCTGCTGGTAATAAACAAGGGGACTTACGTTAAAGAAATTTTCACAAATTCGAGACTTAGGCGGATTTATCATTAGGGGCTCTCTTCAATCGGGACTTCAATTTGGATCTTCAAAAAAAATAGCAAAAGGATAAGGGTTTAGGGGGATCTATTCTACGCCTAAGAATTTTAGAGATAGTAAAGATTCAGTGAAAGGGATAAACCACACTTTGTTTTGCCTCCTGCTGGACAACATACGCAAAGTGAGTGCAATCTTCAAGGGGTGTGATAATGATTTTCAAGCCTCGAATGAGACTGAAGTTAAGCTTCCACAATTATAAGCTCAGGCTAACTTTACGCATCGAATGCAAATCATCCATTCGAAGAAAGTATGAGCAACACTTCACCATTGAATCCATACGATCAATCTCTCATTCACTTAACCATACTCAAAAGCAAATTCTATTTAGCTTAATTCTAACCCTAATCATGTATGTAAGAACATATGTAAACCCCGCCATTTATTTGACACAATAAAGTTATTCAAAGCAAATCATGCATAAGAGCTTTATTATCTCAAATAGTCTCACTGCAACAATCTCATATATAATCGCCTCCCCACCTCTTTTGATAAAATGAGGGGCGAGCCTAACTGCAGGCTCCCCAATTACAATTCAATGGCCAAGATTTGACTTCAAATCAATGGCCGAGATTACAAAATAAAACCCTAATTAGGGTTTGTCACTTTCGACCAATGAGAAAATTTCATTTGAGGACACTTGTCCTTTTTGCTAAATATAAACCAACAATAAAATAGAAAGTTGTTGTATGTTGATTTGGAAGAATTTAATTGGTTGGAAGATGACGAGGCGCCACCTCAGAGTGCTGGATGCCTTCCCTGGTTGCTTCATTTTCCTTCCACGTGCTTGCCTTAGAATATTTTCCTTGCCAATGACTCTGTCCTTTGCACTTGTTCCTTCCTAGCTTAGATCTTGGAGCTCCTTTTGAGACTTTGATTTCTTCTTCTTGCCTGTACTGGAATCTTTGAGATCTGGAAGTCTCCCCTTGGAGCAGGTGTCTGGACTTGAAGTTGGTTGCTTTGAAATTCCTCTTGCTCGAACTGGGTTGATGTTATTCCTTTAGATTTCCTCTCTGAATTCTCCAATTTGTGTCGAGAAATTGTCTAAGTATGGAGATCTGTTTGGAACACTCTTCTTGTCACCATCTGATTTTGATTGGAAGCTTGTTTTCAATTCTTCAGGAGATGAAATCCCTCAAGAAGTTGCCCAGATTGCTTCAATAGGTCTGGGATTGTAGATGAAATCCTTTCAAGATGTCTGAACATTCTTTCAAGTGTCTTGAATTTGGAGAAGAATGCCTCTGTGCTTTCGCCACAATGGAGGAAATTGGAATTTCCTCTGTGAAGTATTTCCTAGACTTAGCCAAATTTTGGCTATTTTGTAACACCTTCATGTGGACCATTCAACATTTAGCCAAGGTTTTGGATGAAATTTGCTTGTGGATTTTTCTTGAATTTGGCTTGTGCTATGTAGGACAAATTCCATCTTTGGACAAGGATCTTATTCATTTCCTCTTTACTCCTCTTCATCCTTCATGTTTTCTGTCCAACACTTAGTGAATTCTTCTCCCCAAGGTATCAACACTTAGCCAATTTTCTAAGTTTTAGCCAATTTTCTCATCCTATCCTTGGGCGGACTTCACATGAGCTTGGATGTTTTCTCTCTCGGCCTAAGTCGGACTTCAAGCCACTTTGGACAAACATCTCTGGGGAGAAGTCGAACTTTCTATAGTGCTTACCATCTTTTCTCTTACATTGGGGCGAACTTTCTCAACACTTTGACATTTCTTTTCTTGGTCTAGGTCGGACTTTGCATCATGTTTGCCATTGTACTTGGCGGATCTTATGGATGTTCGGACATACCTTCTCCAAGCAAAGTCGGACTTCAAAACTTCATTCCATGTGTATGGCGGACTTACTTGAGTCCTAGACATTGCACACTTGAGGGAGGCTGGACTTCATGAGTGTTTGGCCATGCTTCTTTGATGCCTAGGCGGACTTTAAGATGTTCTTTCCATGTTTCCTTTTGGAATGGTGAACTTTGAGAACTTCTTTCCATTTATCTTCCCAAGGTAAGGCGGACTTAGAGATTTCTTGCCAAGAGATAGGTTGGACTTTCCACTAAGCTTGATATTTTTCATCTCCCTTCTAGGCACTTCATGCCTTAGAATATTTTGCACCATGATTGAGTGCAGATTTTGGACTGTCTTGGACACTTCTCCAGGTGGACTTTGCACTTGTCTTGGACATCCATCCTTGGGCAGACTTTGCTTCATGCTGGACATCTTCACCTTGGGCGGACTTGAAGCTTGCCTTTTCATCCATTATTTTGTCCAAGGCATTTCATATTTTTAAGTATTTGGAAATAAATTATTAAAATATTAAAATATTTTAATTTATTTCCAACCCGTTCGTGTTGGACCCATGGCTATTTTGATCTTTCTCCTTTTTTCCTTGGCTAAAGTTCATTTTCCAAATTTATTCCAATTTTCGTCTAGCCAAGTTAAAATTCTAGCCATTTCGTCGACAAATGTTATGCTAGATCCTTATTTTCTCCTGCCATGGCGGATTTTAAACTATGTTCGGCACATTTTCTTTTGCCAAAATCAATTTTCTCTTGGTCAAACGAATTTCTCTAGGCAAAGTCTATGTCTGGATGTCTTCCTTAGGCAAAATTCCATGATACTTGACAAATTCTTAACCTTCTTAGCCAAGGGCGGGCTTTCCTACCTCTTTGCCTTGTGCATTTTTCTCTGGATACTTGGCCAACTTTATCAAATTTTCTCTAGACATCCAAACTTAGGAGAATTTTAGTCCTTCTTCTCTTCTCATGTTAGGCGAACTCCATTTTTTCTTTGCCATGTCCCAAGCGGACTTTCCAAGGTCCTTTCCATTTATCCTCAAGGTATGGCGGACTTTCTACTAGGCTCACCTTTCATACTTAGCCCAAAATTCACATTTCTCCTCTTGAAAATGTCAAAATACTTAGCCAAAACTCAATTTTCCTTCCTTTAGGCCCCTATACTTAGGCAAATTTTCGGATTTCTTCTTTTAGGCACCAAACACTTAGTGAAATTTTCAATTTTTCTTCTTCCACATGCCTAGGCGGACTTCCCAACCTATTTGCCAAAGTATGGCGGACTTCAAAGAGTCTTAGACATGCTTCCTTAAGGCTGGGCGGACTTTAGATGACCTTTGCCAAGTCTAGGCGGACTTTGGACAAGGTTTGCCATCTTCCTCTTAATGCTGGGTGGACTTTCCTAAGTCCTTGCCATCCTCTCCTTGTTGTTGGGCGGACTTTCCTAAGTCCTTAACATTTTTTCTTTACTACTGGGTGGACTTTAGATAGTCCATGCCATCTTCTCCTTCATCCCTCTTTTCAAGGGCCATCTTTTCCTACCTTGATCTTGGCGAATTCTTTAGACTTAGCCAGAATTTTCATGAATTTCATACTCTTTTGGGTGATTTTTCTGTGATTTTTGCTCAGATCTGACTGATTTTTGGACTAATTTTTCCAAATTCTTCATGCTTTTCAATTGATTTTTCCCATGCTTTTTACTGATTTTTTGTGCTTTTCCAGATTTTTCAATGACTTTTTGATTTTCTCTTTGATTTTTGGATCTAAAGATGGAAAGTTGACTCGTTGACCAAGGTTGACTTTCTAAAAATAGAAAAAGCAAAATCTCTAAAAAATAGGGAACCCTGTTTGGTCCAAAAATGCCAAAAATGAAAAAGCGAAAAAGCAAAAAAGCAGATTCCCTAAAAACTAGGAAGTGTCAGAATTGGCCGAATGCACAGGCGATCTTCGTTTCCTGGGCCCTCTGAGCACTTCTGTGATGTTTAGGCTCTAATTCAAGCATGGATTATTGACTTGGCTCAGATGGCTCTCAAAAGACTGACCTCATTGTAAAAAGACAAGTGATAAGCAGTTGTGACACCGAGGCAAAAAGCGAAAACAGGGGGTCCCCATTTGCAATGGGGCGATGTGTGAAATGGTCACGACAGAACTCAAGACTGAATGTCGAGTTAACTGCTGCTCCTAACTCTTTCCTTGAAAATAACTGCAGGTTCCAACTGACAGATCACTCTGGGTCATCACGGTATAACACCTCGTCCAGGAACTAGTCGATTGTCTCATCCTCTGGTACTTTGATGCTGTCCACGACGATAACCTGCTTGTTTAACTCTCTGTCACCATCTTTGATCTCCCTCATGCATTCTCTAACCTCTTCAGTTGTCTTTTTAAAACTAGTTGTCATCATTGAGATGTGATCCAATGTGGACGGCACAGGATCTCCATCAAGACTATCATGAACCAGCCCTTCAAACTCAACTTGTACTACATCAAGTTCGACATATGTACCATCTTCAAGATGATAATGGCACGGGATCTGAGTGACAAAGTTGTTGATGAGTTTGAGAGCTCCAGTAACATTTTCTTTGAGTGTATTCAACTTGGTAGAGATTCTCTCGTATGTCTCCATCCTGAAAAGGTATTGCTCTCTCCAAGCGAAGATCTTCCTTTTCTCTTCTACTACCATGGTGTCATATGCGACTGCTAACTAGGATATGAGAATTCGATCTTTCGCCATGACTTCTACCACAGTTATCTTGAGTTGTTGGATTCCCTGACGAAGTCCATGCGCATCACTCCTTAACTGATATAACTCTGCGAGAAGATGCCGACCTGTAACAATGAAGTTTTCAACCCAGTTGTCCAAAAGTTTACCATGATTGACTAACTGATCCAATTTTTGTTGTTTTGCAAGTGTGCTTTGTGGAAGAACAGATGCTCTACTTGGATTTCCATGAACGAGATCAAAAATATACTGTCGAAGTTGCCTGATTTCAGCCTTAAGAAGTGCTTTATCTTCTCTGTCCTTCATGATGCTCTCTTCAAGATTATTTGTGACAATCTTGAGGAGGCTCACATCCGTTTCTCTAGTGCTCCTGCCAAGATTTACTTTAACGAAGGTGAAATCACCAAGCTCAACTTCATCCAGGCTCCTACCCTCTCGTGGCGTAGCAACTTCTATGACAATCTTTGATTCCAAAGTCTTCTCAATGTGCACCTGCTTCTTGATTTTCTTGTTTGACCTCCCCTGATAAGGATCATCAAACTCAGACAAATCAAGGTGATATGAAGGCTCTCGCCTCTGTCTTCCCAAAGATTTCTTGAGCCAACACGAATGAGCAATATTATCAGCTGGAGGAGAGACTATTGTTGTTGTATCAACCTGTGGTGGATCAACTATCTTTAATGCTCCTCAAGCTGGTGGTTCCGGCTCTGAGTCTATATCAATAGGAGGCGACTATGGTGAAAATGGTGAACTAGGAGGTGAAAGATGTGGTTCAGCCTGTACAACTGTCTCTACTGGAACTTCAGGTGCCCTTTCTACCTATTTTTGCTTCCGCTTGCCAGTACTTCTCCCCTTAGTGTTTTCGCTGAGTCTAACCCCTTCAGGTGGCTTCAAGATAACCTTAACTCGAGGCCTTGACCTTGAGGTAGAAGGTAATGAAGAAAACCCTACTGGCGGCTCTATGACTGGAATTGTCTTGCGCCTTCTCTTACTCTCCAAGAATTGCTTGTTGGTTTTGATAACTAATTTTGACACGTCCTCAATGGAAGTAATCTCCCTGGCGTACCAATATGGTTGGTGAAGTGGCTAGCGAGCAACTTGATCTTTGACGTATGAACTAAGCAGAACCTCTCCGTCATCATCTGATAAGAAATCAGCAATCTGAGCAATAGTCAGTCTGCAGTAGTGACGTCGACAGACTTCAAATTCATCCTCGCAATTAGCCCAAAAATCCTCAAGTGTTGGCTTGTGTGCAATACTTCACTCAAACCGGGCTGCATAATGACCCAAAGGATCATAGGAACGCCTCTCAATATGGTACTTGAGGTTGAATTTCTTAAGCTCAGTCGTCATAAACTTGCAATCAACGGCAGTCTTGCATGTGAAAATACCCCATCCGAAAGGAAAGGTAACTACTGACTTATGGCGACTGCGAAGAAAAGAGTGAACATGTTGAGCTTGTTTGAGAAACTCCATGAAAAGGACTTTGTCTGACGGGTACCTTGGTAACATCAGAGGCTCTCCGATGTAACCATACACTCGGATATATGTGAAACTAGGGAATTGAATGAACCAATCCGCCCAACTCTCCATCGCTGATTTTGCCTCTCGTGAAATCCTGATGTGCATTTCGTTGTTGAGATCCCTAACTGTCTTCATGTAAAAGTGATCATTCACCGCCCTGAAATCATGTTCAACTTTTGAGAACTCCAACTGAGAGTAATATTCGTGAATGTGTTGAACACCAAGAGCCCCGTTAGTCTTCAAGTGTCTAAAATTGCCTTGAGATGCAATCAAGTAGACCAAGTAAGACAACATGTGAAACTTGTGGATTTTGAGGAATCCAGTAATCTGCTAGTGAAGGCACTCGCTGATCAACATGGCCCAGTAAAAGTGCTCCGTACCATTGAGGATTCTAGAAATGACATAGAACATCCATGGTCGGAAAATATTAACTTCCTCTTGACCTGTAACCCGATTGAGTAGAGTTATCAAAACGGCAACTTCATCCTTGAGATCGCCGCGACCAACCGTTTTAGGCATGTTAGTCTTTTGTATTTTCAACCATCTCTGAGCAACTTTCCTCTGTGATCTCTCTTGGTCTTCATACCATATCTTATCACAAGCCTCAATGACTACGGTGAAATTGTCTGAACAAGGAGGAATAGCAAAGCACTTTTCCACATCCCTCGGCTTAAGGCTGCAAATGACTGTCCCATCAGTTGATTTGATTTGTCATGTAGACGAGTCATAATGCTTGATGCAAGCAAGAACAAACTCGAGATCGAAAGTTGTGATAGGAATAGACGCCGCTACTAGCAACCCAGAATGATTCTTCAATGTATTGCTACTAATGCCTTCCAAAGTGTTCAAATTTACCACTAGATAGACATGACCCAAATTTGTGTTTGAAGTTTTCAAAAAGTCATGCATGTAATGTCCCCATTTTTCGCGAGCATCAGAGTCTTTGGATTAGCCTATTATGTCAACCCTCGTAGGCTAATGGTTCCGGATAGAGGGTCACTTGAACGAGCACTTGGTCGTGAATTTGCAGTATTGATATCCGAAGTCTGGTGGCATGGTGAATTTGCACGTTTGGCGTGTTATTGGAGCTTTAAATTATGGTCTTCACCATTTATTTCACCTTCTCAGGCTTAGGGACCATGTGTCTATTATTTAAAGGGGTCACTTTATATTTTTCAGTTACTATTCATTGATAAAGTGAAAAAAGAAACAACTTAAGTGAATAGTGATTTTTTAATGAATAGTGTTTCAAAGTGAAGTTATAAAAGAAGAAGAGAAAAGTTCGACCCATTATGCTTGATGATATTTGTTGAATGAAACTTGGGAGTTGGAGATTGTGGAAGAGAGAAACTAGGGTTTCTCAATTTCAGCAGTGGGTAAGCCTGGTTTGGGCTTGTAGTTAGGATTTTATGCATCTTGAGAGTGTGAAAGACCACTTTAAAGTGCAGGTCTGAGTTTTGTTGATTCGTGGGAACCATATTTTGTTGATTCCAAGTGTTAGAAGTCATCCATGTGAAGGAGATTGCTGCTGGAGGTTCCTTTTTGCATTTTGGAGGACGTGGCTCGTGTTTTTTAGTGTTTGTTGAAGCTGATCATTCATCTACAGCCAGCCGCTTGAAGTAAGGGTTTCAACTTCTTCAAATAAGAAAAACGCCTTCTCTTAGTTGTTGCTATCTTGTCTAAAGGGGGCGCCCTTGGTATTGGAGACTTTTTCTTCAATCATTTGGCGGGAGAAAGTTGTAAGTAAATTTTTATGTGTATTATGGTGGCCGCGGGTACTGTAGCAAGCACTGTTCACAGTGCATTTTGGCTGCAAGTTTGTCATTAGTTGTAAATGGTGTCTCTTTTCGAAATGTATGGAAGTTATGCAATGTAAGCACTCTATCATGTAATGAAGAAAGCCTTTAGCAATCTTATTGAGTCTCTTCTCAGTTTATTTTTGAAGTTTAGTTTAATTTGAGTTCTTATATGCATATGGTTGTAAGGAAATTATTGAATCATTGGCATAAAACCACAAAAACACAAAAAA
>VDFB02268911.1:0-16882 GCA_007258455.2 Sequoia sempervirens | reverse complement strand
GATATGAAGGCTCTCGCCTCTGTCTTCCCAAAGATTTCTTGAGCCAACACGAATGAGCAATATTATCAGCTGGAGGAGAGACTATTGTTGTTGTATCAACCTGTGGTGGATCAACTATCTTTAATGCTCCTCAAGCTGGTGGTTCCGGCTCTGAGTCTATATCAATAGGAGGCGACTATGGTGAAAATGGTGAACTAGGAGGTGAAAGATGTGGTTCAGCCTGTACAACTGTCTCTACTGGAACTTCAGGTGCCCTTTCTACCTATTTTTGCTTCCGCTTGCCAGTACTTCTCCCCTTAGTGTTTTCGCTGAGTCTAACCCCTTCAGGTGGCTTCAAGATAACCTTAACTCGAGGCCTTGACCTTGAGGTAGAAGGTAATGAAGAAAACCCTACTGGCGGCTCTATGACTGGAATTGTCTTGCGCCTTCTCTTACTCTCCAAGAATTGCTTGTTGGTTTTGATAACTAATTTTGACACGTCCTCAATGGAAGTAATCTCCCTGGCGTACCAATATGGTTGGTGAAGTGGCTAGCGAGCAACTTGATCTTTGACGTATGAACTAAGCAGAACCTCTCCGTCATCATCTGATAAGAAATCAGCAATCTGAGCAATAGTCAGTCTGCAGTAGTGACGTCGACAGACTTCAAATTCATCCTCGCAATTAGCCCAAAAATCCTCAAGTGTTGGCTTGTGTGCAATACTTCACTCAAACCGGGCTGCATAATGACCCAAAGGATCATAGGAACGCCTCTCAATATGGTACTTGAGGTTGAATTTCTTAAGCTCAGTCGTCATAAACTTGCAATCAACGGCAGTCTTGCATGTGAAAATACCCCATCCGAAAGGAAAGGTAACTACTGACTTATGGCGACTGCGAAGAAAAGAGTGAACATGTTGAGCTTGTTTGAGAAACTCCATGAAAAGGACTTTGTCTGACGGGTACCTTGGTAACATCAGAGGCTCTCCGATGTAACCATACACTCGGATATATGTGAAACTAGGGAATTGAATGAACCAATCCGCCCAACTCTCCATCGCTGATTTTGCCTCTCGTGAAATCCTGATGTGCATTTCGTTGTTGAGATCCCTAACTGTCTTCATGTAAAAGTGATCATTCACCGCCCTGAAATCATGTTCAACTTTTGAGAACTCCAACTGAGAGTAATATTCGTGAATGTGTTGAACACCAAGAGCCCCGTTAGTCTTCAAGTGTCTAAAATTGCCTTGAGATGCAATCAAGTAGACCAAGTAAGACAACATGTGAAACTTGTGGATTTTGAGGAATCCAGTAATCTGCTAGTGAAGGCACTCGCTGATCAACATGGCCCAGTAAAAGTGCTCCGTACCATTGAGGATTCTAGAAATGACATAGAACATCCATGGTCGGAAAATATTAACTTCCTCTTGACCTGTAACCCGATTGAGTAGAGTTATCAAAACGGCAACTTCATCCTTGAGATCGCCGCGACCAACCGTTTTAGGCATGTTAGTCTTTTGTATTTTCAACCATCTCTGAGCAACTTTCCTCTGTGATCTCTCTTGGTCTTCATACCATATCTTATCACAAGCCTCAATGACTACGGTGAAATTGTCTGAACAAGGAGG
This sequence comes from Sequoia sempervirens, assembly GCA_007258455.2. NCBI lineage: Eukaryota > Viridiplantae > Streptophyta > Pinopsida > Cupressales > Cupressaceae > Sequoia > Sequoia sempervirens. The sequence continues at coordinate 15,276 of VDFB02268911.1, read as the reverse complement.
AATAGCAAAGCACTTTTCCACATCCCTCGGCTTAAGGCTGCAAATGACTGTCCCATCAGTTGATTTGATTTGTCATGTAGACGAGTCATAATGCTTGATGCAAGCAAGAACAAACTCGAGATCGAAAGTTGTGATAGGAATAGACGCCGCTACTAGCAACCCAGAATGATTCTTCAATGTATTGCTACTAATGCCTTCCAAAGTGTTCAAATTTACCACTAGATAGACATGACCCAAATTTGTGTTTGAAGTTTTCAAAAAGTCATGCATGTAATGTCCCCATTTTTCGCGAGCATCAGAGTCTTTGGATTAGCCTATTATGTCAACCCTCGTAGGCTAATGGTTCCGGATAGAGGGTCACTTGAACGAGCACTTGGTCGTGAATTTGCAGTATTGATATCCGAAGTCTGGTGGCATGGTGAATTTGCACGTTTGGCGTGTTATTGGAGCTTTAAATTATGGTCTTCACCATTTATTTCACCTTCTCAGGCTTAGGGACCATGTGTCTATTATTTAAAGGGGTCACTTTATATTTTTCAGTTACTATTCATTGATAAAGTGAAAAAAGAAACAACTTAAGTGAATAGTGATTTTTTAATGAATAGTGTTTCAAAGTGAAGTTATAAAAGAAGAAGAGAAAAGTTCGACCCATTATGCTTGATGATATTTGTTGAATGAAACTTGGGAGTTGGAGATTGTGGAAGAGAGAAACTAGGGTTTCTCAATTTCAGCAGTGGGTAAGCCTGGTTTGGGCTTGTAGTTAGGATTTTATGCATCTTGAGAGTGTGAAAGACCACTTTAAAGTGCAGGTCTGAGTTTTGTTGATTCGTGGGAACCATATTTTGTTGATTCCAAGTGTTAGAAGTCATCCATGTGAAGGGAGATTGCTGCTGGAGGTTCCTTTTGCATTTTGGAGGACGTGGCTCGTGTTTTTTAGTGTTTGTTGAAGCTGATCATTCATCTACAGCCAGCCGCTTGAAGTAAGGGTTTCAACTTCTTCAAATAAGAAAAACGCCTTCTCTTAGTTGTTGCTATCTTGTCTAAAGGGGGCGCCCTTGGTATTGGAGACTTTTTCTTCAATCATTTGGCGGGAGAAAGTTGTAAGTAAATTTTTATGTGTATTATGGTGGCCGCGGGTACTGTAGCAAGCACTGTTCACAGTGCATTTTGGCTGCAAGTTTGTCATTAGTTGTAAATGGTGTCTCTTTTCGAAATGTATGGAAGTTATGCAATGTAAGCACTCTATCATGTAATGAAGAAAGCCTTTAGCAATCTTATTGAGTCTCTTCTCAGTTTATTTTTGAAGTTTAGTTTAATTTGAGTTCTTATATGCATATGGTTGTAAGGAAATTATTGAATCATTGGCATAAAACCACAAAAACACAAAAAAAACAAGAAACATCAGATTACACACCCAATACATCAGACCTTTAAACGAGCAAAAATCAAATCAGCAGTGAGCACGGTAAATCACAGTGGTATCAAAGCAAACCTTTCCAGCCACCTTGTGTTGGTTTCAAAGAGAATTCCAGATTAAATTTGGGGGTTTTGAGTCAAATCTAGTTTGGCTCATCACAATGCATCAAGACCGATTTGGTCTTATAATCTATGGGATTGAACTGCATTTTGAAAATGAGGACTTTTGACTGTAAAGTCAGGTATGTTCGAACAACTTTCAGAAAAGGCTGAAAAAGCTCTGGACAAGGCCAAAAATAGCTAATTGCAAGAAAAAAAATTTGGAATTTTTCTAAAACGTGGGTTTTGTAGAGAATTGAATTTTAAGCAAACCAAAATCAATAAAAATGCGAAAAAGTGAGTTTTAGCTAGGCATGCAAAGGCTTTTCAGTCGCGAAAAAGTAGGGATTCTAAAGCTCACTCAGGGCAATTTTTCCCAAGAAAATCTGCAACATGGGTTTTGTAGGCAATGAAATTCTAAGACAACCCAGATAATTCGATTTTGAAAAAGATGTGTTTTTGACCCACATGCAAAGGAATTCTCAGAAAAAAGCACAGTGCTTTTAGAATGAAAGCAATAGGGCAATTTTCTCGAAAAAATCTAAGACATGGGTTTTGTTGTTTTCACTGAAATATGTGAACCCAAATGATTTGATTCTGAATATTTTGCCGTTTACTTTGACATGCGAAGAATACCTAAGACGATAATAGAAGAAATTAGACAGAAGATAGAAGTTTGTTTATTCTGCTTCTGAAGAAAATCGCCTATGCTTGACTGAGATTCGATGAAATCTGCATGCACTAAAAAATTGGACTCGGGAAAATTAATCTTCTAAACAATCTGGACCAGGAACTAAAAAATTGAACTCAAAGCACCTTTGAATCTTCAATTGCTCAAGAAAATCGCCTTTGCTCTGAACTTGGTATGAGAATAATGGTGAAAATATGACTTAAATAAATAAATTTAAGTCTAAAATCATCCCATCTTCATGCAATTAAGTGCCACCCTTAAAATATTTGACTTTATTTTGATTAGACCTCAAAATAGTTCAACTTTATCTCATTGGGACTTAAAAATAGTTAACTGAATGTTAAATTCGCCCTAAATAGGACGCCACCTTTGATACCCTCAGTTAACTCAACATGCAAAACAAAATCGTCCCTTTTTGCAAATAAAATAATCACTTAAAGTTGAATTATTTAAATATTAAATAATATTTAAATCCACCTTTCATGGGCGCTTAGTCATCTTTTGTTCAAAAGTTAAAGCTTTGACTCAAGGCGTCACTTTCCAAACTTGACCAATTTTATGAAATTTGGATTTTCAAACCTCGCCGAAGCCCCTGTTCAATCACTGATTCTGATTGACCGACACGCCCAATCAACTGGCTGACAATTTCGTTGAAGAGCAGGATCAAATTTGACAAAAACACTCCTTGAGACTACAATCCATAAAACTGAGGTTTGAGGCTTGAAAAATCAAGGCGCCCTTGGCAAAAGTTGCGCATTTGACCCCAAACTTGGTCAAATTTTCATCATTTTCAATCACTTTGAAGGTGATTCTGACCTCCTCGTATTTCGTGTTTGGCAAAACTTTAGGACTGAATAACGGGCTCACTGCGGAGCTGGCTCCGTTCCAGACAAAAGCTCCAAGAGTACACTTCATCTAAAAACATCATCTGGTGGTTGAAAAACAAGGGCGCCCCTAGCCTTCAGGGGCGCTTTTGTTCTCAGAGATAGCCATTTTTCCAACTGGCTAAAATAACACTTAAACTCTAGCTACAGGCTGATGACTCGTCTTTTGATCTGACGGAGATATGCAACGGAAAGCTAGATGTAACACGGACAGGATGAATACCTGAGATCACCAAAAAGAAGACATTCAAGGTTCCAAAACCTTGGGCGCCCCTGGCCAACAGGGGCGCTTTTGCTTTTTCCTTGACATTTTGACCAAGATTGTGTTCGACTCGTGATTCCGGCAGTTCAGCAACTCAAATTGACCAGCTAACGGGTGCGTTGCGAAGCCTGATCAAACGTGAGACAAACATCCTAAGCGTTGTTTGGTCAAAAATCTTCATCTGATCCCTCAAAAAGATGGGTGCCCCAAGCTTAGAGGCGCGCTTTTCCTTCCAGTGATAGTCATTTTTTCATTCCCCTCGTTCCTCGCTGAAACTCCCGTATCAAGTGCCAGACAGATTTTTTAGGCTGGCTGGATAACTCATCGCGAAGTTGACAAAATTCCTGACAAGTCTCCTTGGAAGTGACAAACCTGAAAACTGAAATCTAGGGCGCCCCTGGCCTCCAGGGGCTCTGGTGTTCCAGAGTTGAGAAAATTTTTGATGATTTTCATCCCAACAAAAAATCTCCCTCGAGACGAAGCATTATTTTGCACTTATCTCGCCATAGATTCTTTATTTGAACGTTTTAGGCTTAGATTTCAACACCAAGTCTCTAGCCATCTGCCATTGATGATCTCAGAACTCCTAACTTTCCATCTGAAAAAAGTGAAAACTACCCACCAAACTTAAACTGAGTTTTAACTAAAACTGACTTCACCATTGTGATCGTGAAGCAAAATAAGCCAATCAAAACAATTTTCAGTCAATTCTGACAAGTTTCAATTTTTAGGGTTTCACAACCTGCAACAAGGGTGCTTAAAAACCCTAATTTTCAATTTTTTCCAAATTTCACCAGTATCCTCCTAACATCAAACTAACACAAAGTCCATAGTTGATTTGCCCAAAAACTGTGTTTTGACATCATTTTAACAAGGTTTAGACTCTTTTAAGCAAAATGCCTTAATGAAGCAAAAAATTTGGTTTGGGTACAACAGCATGGTTTTACCCAGAGAAACAATCAACAACCATTTCTCAATAGCAAACATCCATTGAATTGTATAGAGGATGAATTGACTTAAGCATTTAAAACAGTTGACAAAGTCAAAGCTAATTTTACCAAAGGCGTCAACCAAGTCTTATGTTTTAATATCAACAGCAATATAAAACATATTACAATGTCTTTATAACGTGTGACAAACTGAGTGATAATCGGTTTCACCAACAGTCATAAACAATTTCATACGACTTCAAAGAATATAGTCATATCGACTATTATCAACCTTTAATATCAGTCATAATCGACTATTACCACCATTATAAATCGGCTTCTATCAAAACAAATGATAGTCGATTTCTATTATCATATATAATATGTTAAATATATATATATATATATGTGTGTGTGTGTGTGTGTATATATATGTATATATATATATATATAGATATGTCGATTTCTATTATCATATATAATATGTTAAATATATATATATATATATATATGTGTGTGTGTGTGTATATATATGTATATATATATATATAAATATATATATATATATAGATATATAAATCGTAAGCCAATAGTGTAAACATACATTCGATATATATATATGTATATATATGTATTTATATATGTATATATATATGTATGTATAAATGTATATGCCTCTATGTACACGTATATGTAGGTATATCTATATCGATGCATCCGTATGAGTGTGTCCATTCGCCAACGTACGCATGTATCGATATACATGTACATAAGGATACGTGTATATACTACACCTATATATATGTGTTCACATCTAATTCACATATAGCCATTCATAATCACCATCATATTGATAAGTGTTTACGTGTGGTACACCTATATATGTGCATATACATGTCATTAGATCTCATCGACATGTATGTGCATATATATACACATACTTCCACATACATCTTACTTATCAATATAATTGTACTAGTACAAGAAAGATCTCAAAAGCTCAATAGATAAACATCACCCAATAATGCATGCAGTAGTAAACAAGACTCTCAAATACAGACCTATTAGCTAAGGATGACTTACCTATTACCCACAACCTGACTCAACTCAATCATTCTAATGTGGTGTGTGTATATGCTCAAATAGTTTACTTTTACCACTTACCCAACCAAGATCTTCTCCCGAGTGATGTTTCCCCTCCGCCTAGAGGAATGAAACATATACCTGCATCCACTAACACATGCACACGATAGTCAATTGTTCACAGCATATGCAGTATACATAAAACATCTCCAAGAGTTAGAATAATAATTCAATAACCATCCATTCTCATATATGCAGTATTTCCCCATGAATAACATCAAATGAGATAAAATTCATATTGATAACAAGGTACAAGCACAATTTAGTCATCTCCAAATTTCGCATTACACTCATATTTACCCTAAGTAGTAATAGTAAATAGTAACTACACAATTGGGGTGTAACAGGAATGCTCATCACTTTCACCTTCATGAACACAAACTAAAAAAGATGGGTCAAAAAATTGTACATCCTATGTTTTTTTCACACCTGGTTAGACCCAAAAGTCAACATAGAGTAAAAAATGTTGGTGCCCTCCCAAATAGTCTATGTCTCAAGACCACTACTATTACACCATTCCTTCAAACTCCTCTAGGAGACCATCAACCATGTATATAAGGATAATTTCTAATGCCTAGAGTACTTTGACATCCCTAACAATACCGACTCTTCTCAATCTAGGCCATTATCCCAAGCTCAATATTAGTTATTATGTAGTAGTGGATATTGTTGTACCCATAGACATTTTTGATTTTTCATGTCATTTCCCATTTTAAGTTAAAATCTTGTCATATTCTCATCCATGAGTCAGGTTTTAAAATTCATTGTGGTCATCCGTGTTTGACTTTTAGTTTTTGTTGTCTCTCATCTATGTATTTGCAAGGCCAATGAAAAGAGCTTTCAAATGCATTCACTGAGGCAAAGAACAAAGTTCAAATGATGAGGTGGCAAAAATTCGTCAAGGCACGTAAATATGTTTCTCAATAAACTAGAACACCATTGATTAAGGGTAAACAAGAATTCTTAAAGTGAAACTCGCAAGTGTGTATGATGGAGCACGCCATTTTGAAATGGAACAAATTTTAAGTGGACAAAAATTTGCAAAAATAGCGTATGGGCACATGCCACAAAGAGAACAAAAAAGTTGACAAGTTAAAATCTCAAATGGCATACAAAGGCATGTGCTCCATATAAAGGGTGCAAGTTTTAAGTTTTTGTAAAAACATACAAGGTGTTATAAAGGTGCCCACTCATCAAAAAAGTAGCTGATTTTCATCAAGTTAAAATTTGCAAGTGTATTACTAAGTACGCACCCCTGAACAAGGAAACAAAATCTTTCCAAAACCAAGTATGCAAGGCATATAAAGTGGTGTGCACACATAAAAAAAGAGGAGCACATTTTTTAAAGAGTTAACAATGTTGACGCATTGACAGGCACACAGCACACAGAAACCAAAACGATTTTCAAACACATTGGAAACACAAGGCAGTTAATAGGTGCACTCCTATTCTAGGGCCAACTGGAATTTGTTTGCACAAGCAGATGAGCTATATAGAGGCACACCTGGTAAAAGGAAAACTCGGTTTTGATTTAAACACAAAAAGCTAAAAACAAAGGTTCTGTTCTTAGGTGATTGGAGGGAAAATGATGCTGGAAATAGCTTATTTTTCATTTATAAATAGATCATCATTCTATTCTTCCTGTTTATTTTTCATGCATCAAACCTTGACTCATTGGACTGATAGTGAGGGTTTAGGCATCAGTCTTCAACATTTCAGGATTTCGGAGGCAGTTTCCAGCAGTTTCCATCGGTCTACAGCAGTGATCTTCCTCAAAATTTCAGCAAGGGCATCCAATTTTAGCAGGACATTCACATTTTCTAGCAATCCCCATTGACTTTCAGTGGAGTTTCTACCTTCATCAGGTATTTCATCTCCTACAAAACTCAGATTTTTGAATATATAAACAGCACCTAGGGATTTTTGTGATTGATTTTCAATCCTCATCTTCATTAAAACACTTGGCTGTTTGTCCACTTCAAATTGTCTGAAATTCACTCATCTAGCAGGTTTACAAGCAGATCTCAGCAGTGTAACAAAATCCATATTTGCCTACCAAAAGGTATTTCTCCTTGTTTTTGTGACTGATTTTTTTGAGTTTAGATACCTATTCATCATCATACCATTTCTACAACAGCACTGAAATTTTTGTTAGACAATTTCATTCATCAAAAGACAAAAACAGCAGCTCAATATCAAACCCTAGATCTTCAAAATGCAATACCACTTCCAATCTGTAGATGTTTCATCAGTTTTAGTCAATGAACTTCATAAAATCAGAGAAACTGACTTGTGCTATATGAATTTACAGGAATTAAAGTCAAAAGAAATATTTAAAATGGAATATTCCTATTAATCTTCCTCTCATTCCATCTCACTCTATTCTTAAATTCCACCATTTCTCATTCATACCATTCCTTCTCCTAAACTACCCCCATCATTGGCATTTCTTCTCCCATTAGAGATTCCCAGAGAATACATGAAGATAGATAGAAAAGAGGCTCCAAAGTGGGTGAAATCCATGGTTAACAAAACGAGGAAAATTCCACCTTATCAAGTCAACTTTGCTAATCTATCTTCCATTATTTCAAATTTAAAACCAAAGAAGCCTAAGGGACAGTCAAGTGTGAAAAGGACTATCGATGGTCATTTGGTTATGAAGACTACTATTCCTCCACAGGAGAAAACTACACAGGCTGTTAAGCCAGTAGACTTTCAGATAGCCAAGACTAATTTGGTGATTAGTAAACACCATAGTGATGTTCATATGTTGGAAGTAGTCACAGCAAAAATCAAGGAAAGATTCTTCGAGGATGGAGACAAGGAGGCAGCCTTGAAGGAGGAAATCAAACAACTCTAAGAATTTATTGCTTGCCCTTTGTAGCCTATTCCTAACCCTATGGGATTTGTACCTCAAATTGTAAAGTCTACTGATGAGCAGAGGCAACTAGATCAGCTAGTCAAACATTGGAAAAACATTGAACAATGGATTGATAAGATATATCAGAAGGGATTTGAGTGTTGGGAAAATTTGTACTTTGATAGCCAAGACAAAAGAGGTAAAATATGAAATTTTAGACAAAGAAAAAGGTATGGCCGGTAAGTTTCCAATTTCTGAACAAATTGCAGAAAAGCTTAACCCTAGGAACACCCTAACATTAATTAAGCTGCAAGAAAAACAAGATTTTACATGGAAAGGGTAATACAAATTTTTGATAAGGATGCTTGAGGAGGCCATTTCAACTTTATATGAACAAGAAAATAAGTTCAGTGAAATGGAAGAGCTTGTTTCCTATATCATAGCTGCTTTCCCTTGTAAATATTCTAATGAGCACATGTCATTTGATTTGAATGAGGTATAGAGTGAGTTTAAATGGTCCGTAAAAGCCAAATTTGGGAAAGCCCAACATGTGAGTAAAATTTATGAGTTTGACAAAGAAAAATCAACAAAATTAGAGGCATCAATATCAAAGATTGTATATGCGCTAGATGCAAACTCCATTAATGGATTCAATGGTAGTGCCTAATAAATTTAGGTTTGATGAATTTCTTCACAGTAGTTTTAATGCTGCCTCTACGCCAAGACCATCGAGTGGGGTTGCTGAGTATCTATTTTTAGCTACCTCTATTTTTGGCCAAACATGCTTTTTTGTCGAATCTCCTATTTTTAGATAGCTTATGTCAAGATATGTGAGGTTCTAAAATGTTATCTAGTGGATTTATTTTAGAGATGGTTATCTTATCAAAAATTTATTTTTTATTTTTTATTGTATTTTATTAAACAAAATTGTAGTTTGGGTTTGCTTTGTGTGCAAGCAAACTATTTTAGATTAGAAGCTTTAGTTAACTTTTTTATTTAGTTTCCATCCAAAGTTTTTGTGAACATTATAAATAAGTTCATTTGCACCTAGTTTCTCAAGAGTAATTTGTATGCCTCCTTGCTACTAAAATTGTTGTTCAAAGAAGCCCTCAAGTGTATACCAAAAAGTTGAACCTTTTAGAGACATAAACAATAGTCACAAGTTTGAACTGAATTAACCAACTGTGCCCATGCATGGGACCTCTAGAAGCATAGACCAGAGTTATAGTAGCTCACCCCCCTTACTTACACCCCTGGTCTTGGTGGTTTCCTAGTCACTGACCTGATAAATCTCCAAGTCACCAGAGAAAAATGTTGTCCAAAGAATCTTTTACTTTCCATGTACAATTGTCTTTTGAGTTAAGTACAATTTAGTAATTACTACAAGCTTTGTATAGCAAACTTTACTAGAGTTAGTTTTGTAGCTTTGTTTTCAACTCTTCATATTTAAATCATAGTAATTTTTATGTTCTTAAATTCAATCACATTATACTTATAATTTTCCACCTATGTGTTCTCAAGTAGATAGAAAATATAAAATATTGTCTAGTGTAAATTATTGAATCTCCTAGTGCTCTAGCCTAAGAACAAAAAGACAAGTTTTTATTTGAGTTTGTTTGTATTGCATACTCAAATCCCCGGTAGTTCTAAGCTTTTATAAGCTTCAATGATAGGAAACACAACATTTCATTCACTCTTCTCAAAAGGGAGCTTCCCCTCATAATTATAAGAAGGTTTTCACCTTACCCACCACTATTATTGAATTCTCAAGTAGATAGAAAATATAAAATATTGTCTAGTGTAAATTATTGAATCTCCTAGTGCTCTAGCCTAAGAACAAAAAGACAAGTTTTTATTTGAGTTTGTTTGTATTGCATACTCAAATCCCCGGTAGTTCTAAGCTTTTATAAGCTTCAATGATAGGAAACACAACATTTCATTCACTCTTCTCAAAAGGGAGCTTCCCCTCATAATTATAAGAAGGTTTTCACCTTACCCACCACTATTAAAATGATTTCTTCTTCTAGACTATAGTTCATTTCACTTCTATGTACCAAGAATCAAGATAATGTACGGACACAAAGTTTTACTGATTTCATTTGGGATCCTAGGTTTAGTATGGCTTAGCTGCATTATTACAAAAAAACAAGCATAGGCAAAAATAATTATGATATCAATGTAATATGCCTACAATAACCAAATATTAATGATAATTGATTATTCAAAATATCAAATAAGTCATGACATGGTATATCAAATAGGATTATACTATTTGCTCAAAATAAGTGAATGTTCACACTTAAACTCAAGAAATACATAAATAAATCATCAAAAGAATCAAATGCACCAAGACAAGCAATAGTGTAGTTCCTATGCAGCTCTTGACTAAAAGTTTGGACTTATTTAGTTGTGTGTTTTTATATTTTTTCAGTTTGTGTTTTTATTTATTTTTAATCCTTATTTTTTTATACATTATATGACTTGTTTGACAATCAAGTACACCACAAGTAACTCTTAAATAAGACATTGTCCTACCTAAGATGTACACAGCATCTGGGATATCGTAAGAACCCAGGACATACATAGAAGGCACCTAGATCTATACCAGTAACAAAACTGTACCAGAACACGTACAAAAGCCTACAAGACAGTATTAGGTGATATATTTCTCCTTGTCTTTCATCGAGATTTACTCATTCACTTTTTGCTACATATTTATATAGTTTAATAGTGATATTGACTTTAGACTTTTTCATAGTAAACTTGCCTAATTATTTTGTTTTATTGCTTTTTGTAGCAAGAGTCGTTCTAGGTACTCCCTTCTTTGGCTATCATTACCTATTGTACTTCCAAGTTCCATTGACCTAAATCAATCATTTGTAGATATTGCTATAGTCACTAAATAGGAGAAAAAAATATTATTACTTAATTGAGAGGGATGCAAGATTCATACCAGTTTTACTATTCAATTTAATATAAAAGCAAAAAGTGTTAATTTGAATCACCATCAAAGTCAGGTGTTGTATGCAAGGGTGGCTCAAACACTTTATATGCAGGGTTATTTCATGCATAGTTTACATACTTGGAATCGGAGAGTACTCGGCAAGCCCAAAATTTTGACTCGGGAAAAACTCAGCAAAAACTCGGCAAATACTCGGCAAATGTGTGTGGATATTTATGTATGTGTATACTCAGGACTGCACTGTGCACACATACATATCTATAAAAATACACAGGATGCCAGGTTTGCATGCATATACACACACATACATATTTATACACACAAACATGCCAACTTTGTGGGTTTTTTGCGAGCTACTGGCAATTACTCAATAATTTGACGGGAGAAAATCCATCTGCATACTGCCCGCGAGTAAAAGCAGAAATTACTAGGCATGCAAATGTTTTGGAGATTACTCGGCTACTCGGAGAGTAATCGAAGAGTATGTAAACTATGATTTCATGCATATCGTATTAGTGCAAATCAGGGCAGTTGGATAATTATATGCTTATTTAAAAGCCTTTGGAACTTGATGTCTGATTAATAATAAAGATTTGACAATCGATTTGAAAGTAGTATACACAAAATAAATCTTAAATTTGGACATGGAAAGCAACACTGTAGTAATGTGATTAAGACTAAGATGACAAACTTATATGATATTTTATTACATTGCCACTAAAGAACTAGCTTTTAAGAAATTGCAAGAAATACAGCATATAAAATTTCCTTCAGTTTACGATTATGCAGTTGTAGATCTTTATTATCTCTTCTGAAACATCAAGAGGGCCAGTATCAAAAAGGATTGTTCTTCATAGAACTCACTTCATAATTGTGTCTGTAGTTCCAGATGAACTATCAGAAGGACAAACAAATTTTGATAGAAACGGTATCACCAATAACTGCCCAGATGATCCTTCACCTCCTTTGCCTTTTGTACTCTTCCCACCCTTTTTGCGCTTTGTAGCCACAATCTTATTAGCTGTACTCGACATTGGAGGCCCCTGCATAGTCATAATGATAACATTAACATAAAAATCAGTAGCAGTTCACACATATAGGTTAGAAAGAAGACCCAGATAATATTGGCATGTGTTGCCCAAAAAGAAAAAACCAATAACAAAATGACATGACGACCCAAATAAAAAAAATAGCATCAAAACATATATCCTTTCTAAACCTTCCATTGAGCTCTTCCAAATTAGCATTCTCAAGAAAATGTATCATACCTTAGACAATGCAATAACCCCAAGAAGATTTAAGGCGCTCTTCCGTGGTGTATAAAGATCATCCCTCCAACCACTCACCTCACCCTATGGGAAGTGAATACACAATGAAATCAGCAATAGAAACCTCAAAAAGAAGAAACGGTTATTAGAACTAAACAGCAAAACCATTAAACAAGTTTCAAAAATTAAATTCAATCATCACAGGTTCCTCTGGATACCAAATCAGATGGAAGGTTTTTATTCATGTATTCATCGGGGTCTTGTTCCCACTCCACCATATCCTGCAGCAGCTCAAAAGATCCAGCAAAAACAATTTTAGTGTCCAAGAAAACATTGAATTATATGTAGCACTTCAATATGTATACATTATAATCTCATAGAGAAATGTATGTTGTGACTAGAACAGATTATTTCTAAAAAAGAAATATATCCACTACCAAGGAGCAGGGAGGATGGGCGAAGTGGATTTGGGGATTTTACTAATCCTCAAATTGTTAACTCCCATGTAAGAAATTTCCCGCTATGTATTTTCATGCATACATGCAAAGTAATAAACAATTATGGAGGTGAATTTTTGAGGAAGTTCTAATTAAGATATGCATTAGAGATGACACAATTGATGTTTATAGCTCTAATAAAAGTGACATCACAAAGCTAGAAAAAATCAAGTCAATCAGCATGGAGCTATACCCGTTCAATTAGAAATGTATGTGCATGAAATGCAGCTTCTGTAAAAGGAAAGTGCAATTCATTCTTGAAAGACAATTTGGTTTTTTCTTCACGAGAAATATTTCAAGTCAGGTTCCTACAATTTTCAAAATGGTAGAGCACCACACACAGACATACTGACACAAAGGCACAAACATCTGTGAGCAGACACAGACTTATTAAAAATCTGGAAGATGAGAAAAATAACAATTCATGAAAAGCAGTAGCATGCATTGATACTGCTATTCAAACATAAAATGCAATCTTAGATACACCAAATATTCTCTTACTATACTCACGTTTGAAAGACAATTATTTTAGAGGCCTAGGAAAAACAACTCTGGACCTTGTATATTCTCTTGATATCTTGTTTGTAACTATTCTTATTTATTCAATTACTTCCTAGACCAATGATATAACAAGAACTTTGTCCATGTAATAAGTATCAACCCCTCAAAATCACCAGCCTAACACCATACAGTTGTCTTGAATTCATGCAATCCCTCTACAAAGCATCGTGAAATTCCCTTCCTAAGACTATTCAAATTGAATTAACCAACATGCAGACTCCACAATAAGTTTCAAGGACCCTTTTCAATTTAAAGGTTGCATTCTTGGCAACCTTTTACAAATTTCTGACAAAGAAACAAACATATTGATTATATTTATTTCCACAAGTGACAAGTAGGTAAATAGGAATCCAAAAAAAAAAAAAATCCAATTATGATAGAAATGTTCAGAAGTAAATAGAACTATGGCAACTAAAATATGCAATTAAGAACTAAAATACTAAAATGATAATTCTTGGCAATATTCTACAAATTTCTGATGAAGAAATAAACATATTGATTCAACAAGTGACAAGAATGGGAATCCAAAATAAATCCAATTATGATAGAAATCTCCAAAAGTCTATGTAAACTAAAATATGCAAGTAAGAACTAAAATACTGAAACGATAAATCAAGTATAAGGAGGTCAGCCAAAACAAGCAAAAGCCAATCATTTTATTCAAGTACAAATATGAATCACAATGTGAGGGGAGGACTAATCAAGAAAAATTAGGAGCACATCAAGGCCAAAGCTCACTAAGACCAGAAACCAATATTGTCACACGTTTCTAAAATGGCAGTGTTCTACTAATTTCTTATTACCAATTGTTTCTTGTAGAATTAGTGGAGAATATGAAAATTCCACACTCCAAACTAAGTCTAAATGGCATTCTTCTACCAATTTCTTATTACCAATGGTTTCTTGTACAATTAGTGGAGAATATGAAAATTCCACACTCCATATTATATTTAGCACATCCAGCATATATTGTGCCATAGTTCCTAAGCTCTACATAATCCGATTGCAAAATTCTTAGCGGATCAACAAGGCCCCATCAAGGAAAGTGTATTATTATAGAATTTGTTTGCACTAACGAAGATATACTCAGCCTAAAATGTATCAGTGTAGAGGAAGAAGTAAACTTGGCTTGAGAGTGAGTTTGCTCCATCTCATGTTTGATATTTGGCTATCGCTTCACCTGTTGGAGTGGTTTTGAGAGCACGACTATAAGCTGAAGTATACAATGAATGTAACTCACTTGAAGAATCTTCAATGTATCTATAGGGCCACCCAATTGATAAAACCACTCCATATGGAAAACCTCATCTACTAGTGGAAGGACTAGCGTTGAGGGAGCGTAGGAAGGAATGTACACTTGGTTGTCCTACACCTCTTCAAATTCCTCCTTCCCCTTGCTTTATTCTTCTTTGTTGGCTACATCTTCTTCTAACACAATGTCTTCTACCACTGTTTTCCACTTTCTTGATGCAAGAGCATCCAATCCGTTACATGATAGTTTCAAGAGTTTATAAGCTACTACAGAAAGATGGCAGGGACTGTATTTTCTGCTACATGACTTGTATTATTGCTACAGGAGAACTGCAGGTTTCAAAGCATAATGCCCTGGCAATGACTTTGTTTCTCAAGGCAACGACAAGAATCGTGATGCATAAACAGGTTGCTACAAATATTAATGTTGAGCTATATAATGGTGTCAATTAG